>LR749484.1:1114467-1199754 GCA_902729485.2 Mus minutoides
CCCCCGGTGCATTGAGAATGGAGATCCTAGGAGAAGATGGGAATACCCTGCGTTTGAATCTGGGTCAGAGTTCAAACTCTCCAGCGTACCAGGCATCTCAGTAGTCAGTCATCTGCTTGGGCAATGCCGGGAGACAGAGGCAAGCAGGTCTCTAAGTTCAAGGTCAGCCTGGGACAGAGCAAATTCCAAGGAAAGAAGACCTTAGGTCTAGGTGTAGTTGTACACATGTTTAATCTGGGCCATACCTTCTGCTGGAGGACTGTATAAAGTCAGCGGGAAAAGGAACGGTTCACACTTCTTTGCTTGCTTGAATTCACTTTTACATCACATCCATTGGAGCCTACTTCTTCAGGATTCCAGAAAATGCTCTAATTTTATCTGCACATAGAATGCCATCCAGAAAGGACAAATAGATGCAGGGAAGTCAACTACCAAGCTCTGCCAAGACAGGGATAGATAAGCATAGATCCTGCTTCATAAAAGGTCTGTCAGATACTCTGGGCCAGAAGATAGATGCTCCAGAGGTATAGAGAATATTGGGGACTGTCCAGGCAGTCAGCTGTCTCTGTCATTTCTGTGCTTTTGGGAGCTGTGTCCTTGTGCTTCCTGCATACACGTGATATTTATTTCCTTCTCAGGCTTCTAAATAGTCATAATCTTGCTACAAGCTTAAATTGTCTAGGATTTAAAGGTCTCAGAAGGCAATTTTAGGAGTGTAATACAAGTTAGGATAGAAATTGATTTAAATACAGAACTCTGAATTCACCAGGAGAGGATAGATAATAGAATACATTCTCTTGAGTTTCCAACTATGAACAGACTAGGTTTTTTTGAATGTAACTTTTACTTAATAATTTTCATGATAATTTCAGAATTGTTCATAGAGTATATTGTTTATTATTATTATAAGAGAAAGAGGCCTTTTGTTTAGTTGAAAAGAGGGAATTGTTGAGGTTTGGTGTATTGCTATGTATTGTAATGCTAAATTCTATACTTGAAGGTCTAGGCCTTTGGGTGACTTCTCATGTTTGCAAGCTATTGTTGTGCAAACCTTGATTTAAAACTCTTGGTTAAATAAAATTGGCTACAGACAATTACTGGAGGGATTAGAGGTAGGTGGGTTAGGAGTGACCTGATTGGAGGGGGGGGGGGGGGGGATGAAAGAGGAAGAAGGGAGAGGAAGAGGAGGAGGAAGAGGAGGAGGAGGGTGGCACTCACTGTGGAATAAAGACCATGCAGATGAAGAGAATGGAGAGGCTGCCATGGGTCAGCTGAGCCATGAAAACGTGGCCCTGAGGGCTGACTAATTGGAGCTAGGAGCACCCCAGATGAAGCATAGTATGTAATAACTCAGGGTTATCAATAGGAATGTAGATTCTAACAGCATAGAGGGTAAGCAGCTGCCCAGCTATTGTGCTGCTTAAGGCTTATTGTAAATATAAAAGCTGTGAGTGTGCCTTTCTTCTGGGAACTCAATAGCCAAAGCCAGGGTAAAAGCCCCAGGCCAGTATTATTAATTTTTTTTTTTTTTCAGAAACACCCAGCCTCGTAGGACTGAGCAACTATTAGATTCTTGGACTTCCCATTCACAGCTGGCCATTGTTGTGTTAGCTGCAATGCAGACTCAAAGTCATTCTAATAAATTCCCTTATTATATAGAGTGTTAAAGCCTAGGTAAAATGTTAAGTCCTAGGTAACTGTTACCTGGCTATCTTGCCATTTTGTGCTATTGCTAGGAAACTTTCTCTTGCTCAAGCTGATTACATATTCTGTTATGTTCTGTGTCCTTGGGAACATACCATAATAGAAGTCAGTAGAAGTGCTTTGTATAGCTACCCATCATAAGCCTGGACTTGAACTAACCACCCAGAAACTTCACTTCCTGCACCTGTGTATAAGTATTTTGGTATTCGTTTTTTTTTTTTTTTAACTTCCCCTGGGATAGACCCCAACATAAGAGAGACACCTGCACCAATATAAAAAGCTATTTGGAATATGACTTCCATTTTGAGTAGGGGTCAAGTAAAGTTTAAGTTCCCCAAAACCTTTCTGGGATCGACATCCTCCTTGCCAGAAAGAGACATGTTTGTGGGTAACTGATGTCCTGGTTGGCAAGTTAAGTCATGAATGTTTGAAATCAGGTGAAAGTAAGTCTGTGGACCTTGGAGAATAGTCCCCTGTGCTCAGCCACTTTCTCCCTTCATGGGCCTCTGGGTACTGGCATCTGAGCATAGAGAGCTAGAAAGGCAGGGATCTGTGCTGATCAAGAGTCCAAGTGTGGCTCCCAGCAGACTGTGGGAGGTTTCCATCGCAGACCCTAATAAGAACTTTTGAGGATGAAACAAGTGAATGAAAGAGAGGACTTCCTAAAAATCCAGTCAACTAAAAAGTCACACACTGTGACTTCTCACTAACATGGCACAACCTTAAACTCATCCCTTCCAAACTCATCCAATTCTCCATGAACCAGTAGGATTAAAAAGGAGAAGTAATAATAATAATAATAGTAATGTAGTGGTAGTAGTAGTAGTAGTAGTAGTAGTAATAACAAACCCAGCACCTATAACATTCTCTCCAGTGGTACACATACAAGATTCCATATGTAATTTGTGCCATCTGAAAAGACTACTCATAGCCAAGGTCCTCCTACCCTATGTGATGATTCTGATGTGAGTAGCCATTGTAGAAGCTGAGCTTAAATTAAAAGAAAAATGTAGTTGTGATAAATGCTCATAGGAAGTATTTGGGGTCCCCACTGTGACCATAACAGAAGTTACAAGTCTTCCTGGGACTGCAAAGTTTGAAAGGCACCAGTCTGTCTTTCAATAGAGGAATTGTCCTCTGTGATGGAATTGTTTCTAGGCTATCTCCCTGCTCATTGATGGGAACCTATGGGAAAATGTCATTTGAGGAACAGCTAGAGGGAACTTCTAAGAAACCTGTGACTGTGCACCATCTTTTGGCCACGTCTTACACAAAGGACCAGGACCCACAGGAATTGCATGGCTACTGGAAGAAGCATGGGGACAGTGTCCAGGCCAATGACAGCCACTCAGCTACACTGAAGAACAGACTTCTGAGTCTCCAGTCCTAACTCCTGTCTTGGCGGCACAGCCTCGGTTTTAAAGAAATAGTTCAGTGATAAAACAACAGCAAAAGCAAAACAAAAACAACAAACAAACAAGTCAGAAGAGACAAGTCAACTTCACAATGAAGATTTTAATAATAAAAAAGGACTAAAACAAAGCCCTTAGAGCCCCCCTTTGACACCATCTCAAGACATGTGTGTGCTTTAAAGCACTGAAGAATACCAGGCAGGCAGGCAGGCAGGCAGGCAGGCAGGCAGGCAGGCAGGCAGGCAGGCAGGGAGCCATACTGGATTTAGAGTCACACCCTGTATCTTTTCTTGCGGCTTGAGAAGTCTTTAGGGAGAAGGCTCTGGACATCTCCCTAAATTAGAGATGACAATTGGACAACCCAAGGGGAATTTCCAAAGGTGTCTTAGAAATAGGATACATAGAAGTTCGTTTTAACGGTTCAGGGCCATACTGAATAGTTTCACATAGCATTAAAGGAGTATTTCCATACTTGAATTAAAATGTTGTTATTAATGAATGGAGGAAGAAAACCTGAATAGAATTTCCTGACATACTTTGTTACACACCTGACATCTGCTGATAGGTAAGCAGGTGGAAGCTTAAGGCTGGTGTTGACATAGAAGATCATCTGGACATCTCAAACGTCATCCCACACAGGAATGGCAAACCACAGAAAGTCCAACGTAAGCTGTTTGTCATTTCAACACCTATGTGTCCCTTTGGATGGCTCAACCTCTCTGTGTATACCTAGAACTCATTGTCATTGTTCAAAACACACAGAACCAGATCCAAATGTGAGGATCTCTGAGAAGAGGCCAGGTAACATGCCTTATAAGACACTCATCCTATACCTGTTGCTCACCTGCTGGTTTAATTTGAAAAGACTCGAGTGGAGCTGTCGTACATCTACCCTATATCCTTTCACATTTGTGAGAAAGGGAGGTGAAAATGTATCATCAGTCACCATCTCTTGCCCAAACCCCTTCTACTTGGGACAACCATGATTAAGAGGAATGAAGAAAAACCCTTCTGCCAGAGACATATGTTCAAGAGCTCCCCAAATCAATCTGTCACCCACTGATTATGGATTATGTATTGGTGGAGTATGGCATCCCATGATTCTCAGACCTGAGACCAAGGAATGAAAGAGTCACATCCCTTGGATCAATGTCTACAATTCAACACTGCCTTCAAGTCTCTCCTACATGCAAGGCCCATATTTCAAGGATAGATGGAATCCTGCTGTGAAGACATGTTACATTGAGTTGCTTGAAGAGCTCCCATCTAATCCAAGACCTTCAAGATGACCAAGAAGGCCACACACACCAAAGGCCATTCATTCTATATTAGCCCTGCGGGTCAATATGGCCTTATCCAGGTCTACCATGTTAGTCCCATTTCTAACACAAGAACACACTATAGTGACCATGCCAACTCATTCACTAACATCAAGGTGATGAGGGACAACCTCTTCAGATTTCATTTCTAATCTTCCAGCACAGCCAGGAGGAACTTCCTGGGTTTCTGCATGGACTTCCACCATGGAGAAGTGAGACCATTCATCTCTTAATATTTGGTCTCTTCTCAGAGAGGCAGTAAGTGAGAAAGCTGTTGGAGAAGGTCTACCTTGGGTTAAGACATTCCTTGTGATCCTGTTTGGAAAACCTCTTGAAAGCTCTAGGAAGAGTGTAAAGGGACATTCTGGGCACAGTTTCAGTTTCTTTCAGCATTCTCATTTTACAAAAATGGAGACCTGGATGGTGATGGCTCTCAACACAGACACACACTCTCCGAAGTATCAAAGGCTCTCCTTGTAACTGGGCCTATTATGTGAAGAACTTGCATAGTTCAGCCCATGTCCTGAGAATTGAGTCTAAACGAGGTCATGAACCAACTTGTCTGGTGGTGGTAATGTCAGCACAGTGATTTACGGGATGTGCACGCTACTGCCCACTGTTCTCATTCAGATCTGCAGTGAGAGCAGCTACCTACAATAGGTGAGCCGGGGAAAGGAAAGGCCCATAAGCACATTGAAAGTTGCCTAGGAAGAAACTGTAGCAAGTCTTGTGATTCTTAGCTCCCAGTTCTGAAGAGCTGGAGGAGTTTTCATGGAATTGCGCATCTTTAGTGTTTTAACTCTTTTTTTTTGTCATTTTTGTCTCAAAAGTGAAATCTTTTAAAAAAATTTTTTTATTATATATGTTCTTAATTTACATTTCAAATGCTATCCCAAAAGTTCCCTCCCCCCTCCCCCTGCCCTGCTCCCCTGCCCACCCACTCCCACTTCTTGGCCCTTGTTCCCCTGTATTGGGGCATATAAAGATTGCAATACCAAGGGGCCTTCTTCTTCTAACACCAGGGGTTTCTGGTGATTACAGGACCAGTCCTCACATAAGCCAAACCCCTCAAATCCAAATGTTGGTCAAGAATCAGAGCATTAAGCCGGGCGTGGTGGCACACGCCTTTAATCCCAGCACTCAGGAGGCAGAGGCAGGTGGATTTCTGAGTTCGAGGCCAGCCTGGTCTACAGAGTGAGTTCCAGGACAGCCAGAGCTACACAGAGAAACCCTGTCTCAAAAAAAAAAAAAAAAAAAAAAAAAAAAAAAAAAAAAAAAAAAAAAAAAAAAAAAAAAAAAAAAAAAAAGAAAGAAAGAAAGAAAGAAAAAAGAAAAGAATCAGCATTAGATAGTGCCAACATTGGAGCAAACAAACAAAACTCTGTGTTCAGGGCATTAGCCCCAGCTTCCAAAGTATTCAAAAGCTCTAAGGGAGCTAATGGTGGTCTAGCACCCACCGAGCTGAGGGTTGTTCTCCTGAGACTAATAGACCTCACCTTCCAGCAGACAGAACAGGATCCAGAACTGATGGTAGAATGTCAGCTGCTTGGATTGCCTTGTGCAGGAATGTGATCGAAAAACATTCACCCCAACCACACACCACCTCCATCCACTCCTGGCCACCATGGGTCCTAAGAGAGTGGGGCTCCGCTGACCCCTTCTGAGACTTGAACATCCCAGAAGTCAAGGGGAATGTCATTACCTCTGCTTGCTTTGTATTCCCTAAAGCAGACCAGAGCCTGCTTTTCAAGGTTGTAGAGTCAGGGTCAGTAGGTGAGGTCTACTTAGGTGGAACTGAAGAAAACATCAGGAGAAGCAAAACAAACAACAACAAACAAACAAGCTCCCAGACGAACAAAGCTGAAACAAACCCCACAGGTTTGCAGAGGCATCGAACACTTGATAGAATGGGTTCTCTTTGAGAATGACTCACACATTTTTGGATCTTGATCTGAGCCAGCTAATCTGATCCTTACGAGATCCTGGGCTGCAAACTTGGATTGACACAGGATTTGGCTTCTTTGGGGGTGTTACAGGAATAAAGAAAGTTTGAGATGCAACACTTTTGAGCGCCGCAGTGAAGGGACTCTGCTCAGCCCACTGACACCAACTCATGTAGTTTTGAGGCTGGAAGCACACAGTAGTTGCACTGAAGAACACCATGCATGCAGGCCATGTGTCATCCTTGATTCAGAGCCACACTTGTAAAGTTTCTGTCACCAAGAATTCCAAGTGCTTAGGGAGAAGATTGCGGATGTCTCCAAAGTAGAGGTGGTCTTATTGCTGCAAAGTAGAGGTGATGTCATTGTTATATGCCCACAAAGGAGGACCAAAATAGATTCAACACAAGTGCTACATACCAAGGAGCCTAAGAACAGTGGAACAGAGTAAGGCTATGTCGGCAAGGTCATGGCCAAGAGCAAGGGCTCCCAACTCTCCCAGGAAGCACTAGTAGTCGGTTAAATGTGTTACAACATCAGTGTAACCTACATACACTAATGGAGAGCCTAGAGAGAAATTTTCTGGTACAGATATTTGTTGGACACATTTATAGAAAGGTATCTTTCTGTTTGAGGCTGGTACTGTCATAGAACGTCACTTGTGCCTCAAACCTTCATCCCATAGGAGTGACAAACTAGGGAGAACTCAAGCTTTTGGTGAATTCATCACTCCCTGCGGTGAGGTAGCTTCTATGCATGTCTTAGGTGAAGGATCCATATTCTCTATCGGGTCCTTATTCAAATATATTCAACCGGATCCCCATGAAGAGTAGTACCAGGGACTGGCTTTACAGGACATCCATCTTACATTATGGTCTGCCTTCTGAGTTAGAAAGGGCCCAAGTACAGCTGGAGTAGACAAGTGTTCTTCTTGTCTTCCCTTCTATATAGTTGAATGATGGATGAGTGATGGATGAGGACATTTGGAATCTGTCACTGTCTCTTTTCCATACACATTCCACATGGACCAATCATGACAAAGGATGAAGGGATATCCTAATGACTTAAGACACTTCCATCACAGGGCTCCATAGAGCATTCGGGATCCAGCTCCCAAGGCTGTCATCCACCCACTCTGATGTATATGCTTCTGAAAGAGTAGGTTATCCTCTCATTCTCTGAATTGTGCCTAAAGAGTGCCGAGGTACATTCCTTTGGTTAATGACTGCAATGAGACTGACCAAGCTGGCGTTAACTCATAATGGGAAGAGATACCAACATCTATCTCTTCAGATGCTATTTCTGAAGTACTTCAGCTAAGAAGAACTTCCTGGTTTCAATGTGTAACCCCCACTCCAATGGTGTAATAGAGCCATTCAAACTCTCCAGATTCAAGGTAGGACGAATAGCACATTGGACTCCTCTCAGAAATATTGACTGGAGAAAGCTTGTAGATCCAACACATGTATCTTTTATATAGGAAGCAGTAAGAAATCTCTTGAAAACCTGACCCATCAGATGTAAGGGAATTTTCATGGACACGTCTAGGTAACTTGATTCCTCAATATAAAATTATTTCAAGGTGACTGATTCTTGCCCATGTTTGTTAGCAGACCTTCAAGGCTTTTGTAGCATCCACGAACATATTCAGAGAAGCACTTGAAGACAGAACTCTACAGAGGCTTAGAACAGCTGTGCAGGATCCAAGTTTCCAAGGACAGAGTGAGGGAGACTTTTGCTCTGGTCACAGGTGACACCCAAGTGCTTTTATGAAAAAGTAAAAAACACAGCCTCAACCTAACTGCTCTACTAACCCTGATCAGGCTTGGCTCAAATGTCTCATGAAAGGTGATATGTGACATGTGGCAGATGATGGTTAGAAATCACAACTAGAAGAGTGGGACTCAATTGATCTAGGTATCAGGCCTCTTCATGGGAGGAGATCAGCTTTCTTTTCCAATTCCGAGGTAGCTTTCTCAACCCCAGAATTCAAGCCTGTATTTTTGAGACTTTTTGGGTTTGGAGAAGTTACCCTTTCTAGGAAGCCTCTGTCTTGTCCTCCGAGGGAAAATGGAGACATAAAGGGGAGACAGAAAAAGGGAACTTTGTTGAAGAACAGCTATGTTTTCCACTTTTGTAGGGCATCTCTCAGTCTAGTAAACAATACTGAAAATTGGTACCAGGAGTGGGGTTTGTTGATAATGTATCATGAACCACATGTTCAGAAGTCTTTAGAAATTATGTGTGAAAGGATGTGGAGAGTTTGTCAACTTGGGGATAGGAATCCCTAGAATTCTATCAGTAGATCTCAAAGGTAAGAATTCTCATTTCTTTGACCATTCTGTTCTTCAAAGTGGACATCCAGACTTTGAAGATTCAGAAACAAACAAGTACTTTTGGAAACTGGGCCAAATTTTGATGAAGACTCTTCTTTCATTCTTTCACAAGTCCTGAGAACTCATGGAGGCTGAATTTGAAAGTCATACACTGATTTGTTTGGCAGTTGAAATTCCAAGACAGGATGTCATTCAGGCTGTAACCTTCAGATACACAGAGCACAGAGATGTGAGGCTTGTCCAGGGGAGAAGAGTTGAATGTGTTTTAAGATGCCTTGGAGCAGCAGAGTATAAAAGAAAGCAGTCAAAAGAAAAAGTCCCTATCCTCTTAGGCAACAGAACAAGGGGTTGGACACCAGCCACCGATGCTTCTAACCTTGTGAAAGAGTGAATACATATGAGGGGGAAGCTGCTGAGCTGAGAATGTCTCAGGAGAAGGCTCCTGTTGACATCAGCTGCCCAGGTAAATCTTTCATAGGTTCTTAAAGAGACTGCTGTTAACTGGTCTGACACCCGTTTGTATTTAACTCTAGAAAAGTGAACTTAGCAGGAAAATGGTGCCTAAGATTTAAGAGTAAGCATGTCAATGAAGGCTGGTACCCATATCTGGCCTGACTGATTTATAGGGACAATGGGGGTGGGGCGGGGGGGGGCCATCAGTGTCTGAAAGGCAACCATCTCAGAAGTCAGTTCACGAAACTAAGAAGGTGAACCCTAAATTGCAATTCAGAATCCCGGATGCTGGAGATGAAGGAGCCATGAGAAGAAGGTACAGGCATGGAATCACTCAGTGTGACAAGCTGTGCCATGCTCCTGTCTCCTGACCTTCCCCCATGAGGGTAAACTCTATCCCTTTTTAAATTGTCAAGCGGAGCCTTTCCTCCTGTTGATTTTTCCAGGTAATTTTTCACAGTAATGGAAAAAGTAACTGATACGTTTTCCACTGAACACATGTTAATGCAATTAGAAGAAATAAAATATTTTAGGATCTCAAACATTTATCCCATACAGGAACCACACAGCAAAGACAATTACCAATTCTCCCAGTGAAAAGGAAATGTATTTCCCTGGAAAATCTCAGCCTCCCTGAGTGAGATGTCTGACATACCTACCTGATAGATAGGACATCATAATAACTATGCATTACTTCCATGAGAGACTTCCCAATTAGCTAGATCTTACCCTTGAGAAGACCAGGCCATGAAAACTTTCCCCTCCACATTCTCTATTAGGGACTTATGAAATGTCCAAAATTAGGTATAGCTGGAGTGACCAGGTAATGTGGCACTGCCTACCTGATACATACACATGGTAAGCCTGGAAGACCAACCAAGCTGAAGACCCCATTACGAGGCATATCCATGGTCCTCCCATGCCATCCTCACCTGATAATGTTACTTTGAATATGTGAAGACACTGTAGTGTCAAGTGATTTGGCCATGGGGTTCATGGGCGATGTGGGGTACACTTGCCAAGCCTCCACAGACATAGACCTAGCAACCAAGCTCTGATGAGATTGGACCTCTCTGGCCAGCATGGCTCTGTCCCAAAGCTTACCACATGGCCTGCTCTGAGCTCAGGATTGAGATGAGGTCCATCCATATTGTCCCAGAGGCAAGGCGCCCTTTGCAATGGAAAGCAACACTAAGAACAGCCCTAGAGTGGTCCTCCCTGGACTCTCTCTGTGTCCCTTTCAGATTTCTGGTTTGTCATCGATCACTGCTACATCTCAGCTTTACAATGTTCCCATCAGTCCTTTTCCCCTACACTCCAGTGACTTCTCTCAACTGTGCCTCGGTGAGTTCAAAGACATGATACCAATAGGTATCCATGGCCCAGTGCCTGGATACAGGAGGTTCCATATCTGTGGTTCATCTGCTCACCATGGGTACTACTCCTGGGCCCCATAAGAAGGCTGAGCAAGGCATGAAGAGCAAGCCAGTTATGCAACACTTCTCTGTGGCCTCTGCTCAGTTACTGTCTACAGACCCCTGTCTTGAGTTTTGTAGTGATTTCTATGGATGATAGACTACACGCCTTAAGATGAATAAAACCATTTCCTCCCCTTGTTGCTTTTGGTCATTGTGTTTATCACAGTCATAGAAGCATAACTACAACAGGAAGGGGGAAAAACGTGCGTTCAGAGGGCATGTGGTATCAGCCAAGCTCTGCATGAATATTAGCCTACTTGAACTGTGGGTAACTCACATGGATTTGAAATATGACTGAGATGTTAGATGAAGTCCAGGAATTCAGTCACATTCCATTCAAAGCTGCTATATGCCAAGTCCCCCAGGGGACTTCAGGCAAATGTAGAGACATGGGAGATTTAAATGCAGCATCTTCAATTCTTAACCCTCTGCTCTAATATTCATCTCAAGCTCCTGGACCATGATTGTGTGTCATATAAGATAAGTGTGTTCCAGGAGTGTCTGCTGAAGCAAATTCAACTCTGACCAGATAGACAGATTCTCAAAAATTTCCCAAACCAGTGAAATACTTTGGCATCTCTCATGGTGTTGGCTGGAGCATCTTGCCAGGTTCTTAACTCAAGAAAAACCAGCACAGGAAAATGCCCCAGCTCATACCTGTGCATCTATTCCCTCCACCCCCAGAATAGACTGAGGCCTTTTGCTCTGAGGACTTCCAGATTTACTGGAGTTCAACTCCAATGACAAATATTGCATCATCAGTGCCTCAAATCCAAGGGCACCTCGAATCAGACCTGCCAGTCACACAGGAGATAGTGACAATGTCAGGAATCCCCACAGGTTCCTGTGTTGTATACTCAGTCTGACAGGTGGTACTATCTTGAGAGGTCAACAGACTCTACAGGGTGGCTTAGCTGCTATTATCCTGACCCAACTAAACTGGACAGCTTGTATACTTGTGAAGTGTTTGCAAGTTGATCAAGCTGTGGCTGTTGACTGTGAACTGAACTGCTCATTTCCTGACAACACAGATGGGATTTGCTCCAAAGACTCATTTCTAAACAGGTCTACTTCCCCTGTATCCTAATCACCTTTCTCTTCCACTATCTCTGGTGGGTGGTGGGCTAGAAGGGAGGTTAAAGTGTCTCAGAACCATCATTTAAAATAGGCTTTAGAAAATAAAAGTTATACATGATGGTTCTTGGTGTGCAATCCCAGGGAGATTTAGTTAAGGGGGACTTACTTTCTTCAGGTCATGCATGCTTTAATGTAGCCCCAGAAGGTTACAACACAAGACAGAGCCCTACTTCCCAAATGTTCTTGTCTCTATTCAGGTCTTTACACAGGTTATTCTATCTTCAGAATACCTTGTGGAGTGCATCAAAGGCATCTAAAATAGCTCACAGTCCTATATGCCCAGTGTAGTGGCTATCCCTGGTTGTCAACTTGACTATATTTGAAATGAACTATAATCCAGAATTGGAAGGCTAACCAGTGACCCTAACCTGGAGGCTGGGAGATAGAAGTTTCTGGTCTGGACCTTGGTATGGAGATCTTGAAGCATAGAGGCTATATATTCCAGAAGATCAACTCAGGGAGATCTCCGAGCTCAAGGTCATCTGGGATTAAAGGTGTGATGGCACACACCTTTAATCTGGGCTACACCTTCTGCTGGAGATCATATAAGGACACTGGAAGAAGGGAGACTAGCTCTCGCTCCTTCACCTGCTCACTGTGTAGGACAGATTAACTGCTAGACCCTTGGACTTCCATTCACAGCTACTACTAAACCATTTTTGGGAATTGGACTGCAGACTGTAAGTCATCAATAAATTCCTTTACTCAGTAAGTTCTGTGACTCTAGAGAACCCTGACTAATACAAAGGGATCTCAACAATATAAAGGCAGAATAGCAAGCCAGTAAGGAACATCCCTCCATGGCTTTGCATCAGCTCCTGCTTCCTGACCTGCTTGAGTTCCAGTCCTGACTTCCTTCAGTGATGAACAGCAATGTGGAAGTGTAAGCCGAATAAACCCTTTCCTCCCCAATTTGCTTCTTGGTTATGATGTTTGTGCAGGAATAGAAACCCTGACTAAGACACCCAGTTTTACTCAGTTCCTGCTCTCTTTAGTCTAATCACTGGACACTGGATAATATCAGAAGGCAGAAGGCATCAATCATATGTGTAGTTGAAACCCATTTCTCTGCCCTCTGTTGGAAATGCACCCAGTTAGGAATAGGACTGGGTAACAGGATCAACATCACCAGAGAGTGAGGCCCCTGGGTTAGTTATGCATCCATCTTGGTTTTCATTGGCTTTCTCATTCCCCACAGTACTTCCCACTTTCAAATGTGGGTGTCAAGTTCCTGAGACTCCACCCAGCATCACTGGAGTCCCATGCATGAGGTTCTAGGAAGCCCTAGTTCCTGAGCTAACATTTACATAATTCCTTTATTTTATGAACATGTCTACCTCTTTTCCTGCTTTGTGCCTGTTTCCAGTATCCTTACTTATTTCACTTCACAGACAGGAAGGAGACAGTAACGTAGACTTTGGGTCTTATCGGGCCTAGATGGAGATACAGTCACACAACCTACAGAGACTTCACTATGTTTTACACATTAAAGTTGATCAGGTCAGCAACTTCACTGTTTTCACTGGTGCAGCTGTAAGTACAGAACAAGACAGAGCCTGGTTGACCAGTTGGCTCAGATTTACTGTGTGTGTTGGTCAGTTCTAAGTTGTCAGAATTGAATGTTTGTAATCTCCATCTGTTGGGAGATTTAGAAATGAGGGATGTTTTAAATTTGGATTCCTATCTGCGCTGGGGAGAAGGCATGGCTGAATTCTGAACACATTGGTCCCTTGAGAGTTAACATTCATCATGTCTTACAAACATCATTATCTGAGTCTGTTTCCATGGTCCCAGCCAATGTTACCAGTCTACAGTTTGCCCCAGGAGACAATACTGGAATAGAGGTGTGGTCCCCTAACCTGCCTATTTTCAGCTTTGGTCTGGTTTTAAGCCTGTTTATCCAGCTGTTCCATGGCTTCTGTCTTGTAGACGAGAGCTAAGCTTTAGATGTTCTCAGAGGCCATGGTGTCTGTCACCAAGCAGTAGTATCTAGTGCAGAGGTAATGATCAGGCCTCATTCTAGAGCTAAAACTCAGGGCTGTCCCTAGAGGAAGAACACCTCTAGGTTATCAGTCAGTAATGGCTTCATCTCAGGATGAACTTGACTGAAGACTGAGGGAGAAGTGTTCCTAATTGGTTTCCCTTTTCTCTGCTAGTTCTCTAATGATATACAAATTTAATCTAGAGACACTCGAACTGGAAACTTAGTTTCTTTGGAAAGTCAGTTAAGTCAAATGGTGTTTTGCTGGGTCCCACAGGTGAAAGGATGTCTTGCTAAAGCAGACACATGGAAGAATGTTTTTCTGAAGCAGACACAGGAAAGGGTGTGTGATGAAGGAGCATAGATATGGCTCCATAGAGAACACGAGTGGGAGCATAGGTTAAGTTTGCTCTGCCTCACTAGTCTTTGTTAAGGATATACATGTATTGGTTCACCTTACATAGCATTGTTAAGCTCTGCATGTGGCAATGCCCCCACTGAGAGAAACTTGCCAAAGAACTGCTTGTGAGATTCCTGCACCTTCTTACTGCTTCAGTGGACTTGGGCCAGTTGGTGAGCTTAATGGTTCCTTCAGGATTAAACTAGAGCTTCTGGTTCGTGCGGGCTGTCTGCCTGCTGAGAGGACTGGACTTCAGTTGCTGGTTCTTATGTGGTGTCTGCCTGCCAAGAGAACTGATTCGTATTTGGCATTTGCTACAGGATTAAACTGCTGACAAAGAAGACTGAGCTCACACCCAAAGAACTATTACTGAACAGCTCCATTTTCCCCATATTCTAATAACTTTTCCACTATCTCTAGTGAGTGGTGGACAAGAGGAAAGGTTGGACATTTATAAAAAAAATTATGACTACCTATAGAGAACTATATAGAGAGCTATGTTTTTAGAATGTTTAGGTTTTATGTTTAGGTTTTTAGAGATCCTCTAACAACCTTGCCAGAAGGTCAAAGAGTCCAATGTAGTCCAAGAAGTACCCAATGACCACTTTGAGTCGCTGACATTTCTTACCTGTTCACAGCAGGGTTAATTACATACATGCACATGCGGTAGCCACAGCTTCACCAGGCCATACATACCCTCAGCAGGTATCACCTATCCTATTCTATAGCATACAGGGAGAGCATTGCATCTCAGTGTCCAGATACACCTTTCCCCAGCTTGTCTGTTTTCTTGCTTGAAGCTCCCAGCAACTCAAGAAGGCCTATTTAGCATAGACATTCCTTACCCATCCACACTCCAGGAGGTCAGTCCAATTACAGACAACTCAAGATTGGCTAAGACAACAGAACCTCACGAAGGTAATAATGTTCTGCCAGACAGACTTGACTTTGTGCCTGCTGAGAGGGTTTCAAGTTCTGACAATGCTCCCGTCAGTGAGCAAGCCACTGAGTTCTGAACAGAGACATCTTTCCTATATCGCAGCACTAAGGATCCATGGTTACATTCTATGGATGAATTATCATCTTCTGACTGTCGTCCAAAGCCATGTTGGGATGAGCCATCCCTTCGTAAGCAGTCCATTCAAGACTCAAAGTGGCTCTGAGGTTAAGGTGACCAGAGAGAACTGGTCACAATGACAGGCACCCACAATGCACACAGGTCACAATGGTAGACAATGTCATGGCTACCAGAAGAATGGGCGTCCAGAGACATAGGTCTCTCCACAAAGAGTCGGGCCACCTTCACCTACAGTATATAAGAGACATGAGCAAAGGGACAGTCACTACCCAAGCAACTTTTGTGATTCAGCACAGGACAGGGCCAGGAACTATGTCAGGCAGGGCCAGGGTGTCAACAGAGAATGCCTGCTTCATTCAGGCAGCACAAAGCATTCCACTCTGAACAGGCAAGGTGACATCCATGCCCTCAAGGAACCACTGTGGGCTGAAGTGACCTCATAGATACCTTTCATGAGGTCAGCGTTCAGCCAGAGTTTATCTCTACCTATTTTATCTTCTCCATGAGAGACAAATCTTGCCCAAAGACTAGATGCTCAAGTGCCAAGTCTGATCTGCCCACTGGTGCTCGTAAACCAAGATGGGTCACAGAATGCTGTTCTGCCTCCTCAGCCAGTCAGAAGGAAAGAAAGCAGGGAGCGTCTGGGTGTCTAAGAGCTGAGACTCACATCCTGAAGGGAGCAGGGCTCTGAATGAACACGTCAGCACATATTCACTGAAGTTCAGGAGGCATGAAATGGATTTGTTGTGCCAAGGCACACATAGAAGATCTTTCTGACTTCTAGTTACATGCCTGGGGTTGAGTGGGAGTGGGATGGGGAGGGAGATGAGTTCACAGATGGATCTGAAGTCAAACTTT
Organism: Mus minutoides; assembly: GCA_902729485.2. Classification (NCBI taxonomy): domain Eukaryota; kingdom Metazoa; phylum Chordata; class Mammalia; order Rodentia; family Muridae; genus Mus; species Mus minutoides. The sequence goes on from LR749484.1 coordinate 1,130,564, forward strand.
AAGAAGAGCTACAAACCAAATGGGTGGAAAGCCAGATGGGAGATGGAGGGAGTTCTAAGAATTAACTGGTGCCTTCTGCAACAAGCCCACACCAATGTGTTGGGGTGATGGAGAAGGGAGGAAGGGAGAACTCACTGCTTGCTGGGGAAAGTCAGACCTTGGCAGCAGTTAGGGGTCACTGGGCTAGGGAAGGATGCTCAGGGAGCCAAGAGAGAAACTCCCACTTTAGACTGAATGACTCAGCTCTCTAGTCCAGAGAACAAGCAGGGAGCAGGGTCTGGAGTCAGAGACCCTGTCCCATCAGATCATCCTCAGGGGCCAGCTCTGGGATCCTGGACCCCCCGTGGCTCATTATTGAAGCATTTGACTTTAATCCTTCCTTTCCCCATTGACGCAAAACAAACACCCTGCTCCCCTTTCTTCTTTGGGCTGGGGATCCCCTCCTAAGAGGCAGCGAGACAGACTTCTGTCCTCCCGGGTCAGGGAGCAGCCGCTGTGGAGATGGCCGGCTCCTCAGCGCCTGCCCAACCCCTCTGTCCCTAAGGCAGAAGCTGGAGCCACTGCCAGCTCTCATTAGAGGATCTGAGTGTCTATGCTTCCATCCTTAAAGTGGCAGACGCGGGGATAATCATCTCCATGGGGAGTTGAGGCAGGGGAGGGCGCCCTGGATGGAGTCCTCAGACTCATTAGCGCCAGATGCTGGGGAATCTTGCTGGTCCCCTTGTGCTGAGCAGTTGAGACTAGCTTTGTTCTGGCGCTTCATCCCAGTCTAGAGACTAATTTTCTGAGGGTGTGGAGGCTCCATCTTGGTGATGGCTAAGCCACCAGGGGAAGAATGAGACATGGGACAGTGGCAGGCAGTCCCTTCCAAGTGGCCTCCCCCTGAACCCATTGTTTGGGGCTTTATTCCATTTGGAGAGAAGTAGCAGGGGTAGGGGTTGAGGGTTGCATCTGGTTAAGCTAATCACAGACTTGGGGAAGCTTAACTGTCTAGTTAGTTTGGATATCTGGAGTGTAATTAGACCATTTCAGGCCATAAAAAAAAAAATCTAAGATCTATGGCTAGAGCTGGAGTTTGTGGAAAATGAAGTGCCAAGATAAAGAAATCTGACCCCCCAAAACAGGTTCAAACCAAAGCTTCATCATCCAAGAGAAGATTCTAGAAACAGGTAGTAGACCTAATACTCTCCCCAGTTATGGTCAAAGACAGACAGATCTGCGTGCTTGGCTTGATCCCTGGGGAGAAAGCACACCCACCTCTTGCTTTTTCTATCTCTTGTTCAGTTTAGGAGCTGGACCCAGAGATGTCCAGTTTCTACGAGGTATCCCAGTAGGATTAGTCATGCTCCACCAAAATGAAGTTGGTAACACTTTTATGAAATGTATTTCCTGCACAGAAAAGTCAGCCAGGTGCCCAGAGAAACACATTCCACCAAACCAGAAAACAATAGAGCCTTCCAGAAGCCAGCGGAGCAAGCAGGAATGGTTACCCTACCCTGAAGACTAGCACTGACCACAGAGCCAGGTTCTTAATCGAGAGCAATCCCAGTCTTAGGTGTTTTGGGGGCACACAGGCATCACTCAATGGGTGAGGACTTGCTCAGACAAAAATTGCTATTCTGACACAGCAGGAAAACAGTGGCCCTACCCATACAGGTCTCTCCAGAGTACAAGGATAGAAGGCCAAGGTCAAGATGGCAGTAGACTTGGAGACAGCGCCTTTTTTTTTTTTTTTTTTTAAGCTGGTTGGATGTGATTATAAGTCTCAGTGATGTGCTGTAGATAAAGTGTAGTATAGGATGGGGTTTACCCGGTAAGCAATGGCCCGTGGTATAGTAGACCCTAGAGATATTTGCTAAATATCTAGACATGTTCTCCCAGCAGGTTATAAGTGGAGCCGTGGCAAGACGATTCTCCTGTACAGGGACTACTCAAGGATGCTTTTAGGCCATACCTCCAGACTATGCATCAGGGCCAGGAAGTCCCCCTCGGTGACAGCACCTCTATATTTTATGTATATAAGGCATTTAGCACTCTGCTTACAGTGCCAGAGCATGGTGGTTCTTTACCTGTTTGGGAAGGATTTTGCCTACTCATTTGATCTAAAATTGCTGAAGGCTAAGTGGATCAAGCTTTAACAAAATATGTCTGAGGAAGCTGGCAAGGTTGCTTCAACAGCCCTCTCAAAATGTCACGATGCTCAGCGTTCAGACAGGATTCACACCGAGCTGTCTGGTTCTGGGCAAGATTCAACTCCAGTAAGGCTGTCTCCAGCACCAGTAAGGCTTACTAAGGGCTACAGTATAATTATAATAATAACAACGATGATGATGATGATGATACAAAAGTTCATGTGCAAAAGAGGAAGGTCCTTGTCTTAGTTTGGGTTTTACTGTTGTGAGCAGACACCATGACCAAGGCAACTCTTACAAGGACAACATTTAGTTGGGGCTGGCTTACAGGTTCAGAGTTTTAGTCCATTATCATCAAGGCGGGAACATGGCAGCATCTGGGCAGAGATGGTTCAGGAGGAGCTAAGTTCCATTTCTTGTTCTGGAGGCAGCTAGAAGACTGGCTCCCAGGCAGCTAGGCCCAGTGTCTTTAAGCCCACGCCCACAGTGACACACCTACTCCAATAAGGCCACACTTTCTAATGGTGCCACTCCCTGGACCAACCATATATAAATCAACACAGTCCTATACTATTTTTGTGAGTTTTTTTTAAGATAGGGGTTCTCTGGATAGTTCTGGCAGTCCTGAAACTTGCTCGATAGACCAGGCTGGCCTTTAACTCAAAAGATCTGCCTGCCTCTGCCTCCAGAGTGAGTGCTGAGATTGAAGGTATATGACACCACACCTAGTTTTGAGAAAGGACCTTTAAATGGCTCAAATAATCTAAACTTTAAATATTTGGTAATCCAATGTTTAGAGACCAGTTCTTACTATGCTTCCTAGCCCAGGCTAGCCCTGAACCCATGATTCTCTTGGCTTTGTCTCCTAAGTGCTGGGATTTGAAGTGGGAACCCCTGCATCTGGTTCCACAAAACAAAACAAAACAAAACTTAAATGATTTTTGTTTGAGACAGGGTTTCATACTATGTAGTCCTTACTCTCCTGGAACTTGTATGTGGACCAGGCTGCCCTTGAACCCTCAGATTCGCCTGTCTTTGCCTTCCAGGTGTTGGCATAAAGGCTTGTACCATCACACCTGGCTCAGCAGGACTCTATTGGCTTTAAAATTTTTTCTTTCTTTTTTCTTCAATACAGTATATTTTGAATATAATATATTGTATTCTTTCCCCTCCCAGTTTTTCCCGGATTCTACCTCCCCACCCACCCACCCACCCAATTTCCTATTCAAAACGAAACAAAAAACAAATCCAAGAAGATAAAACAACCAAACACACACACACACACACACACACACACACACACACACACACACACACACACGTTGTGTCACTCCATTGGAGAAAACCAATTCTGTCTGTCTCCCAGCATAAATAATTGCATATAACTTCTTGGTCAGAGGTGGGACTTTATGCCCACTTCCTGTCCTCCGTGCTGGGATTTTCTGTGGCCTGAACTTGCTGTCACTCTCAGGGGTCACTCTCTTCCTGCACTAAGCTCCTCCTTCCATTTGCAGCAGGGTTCTTCCCATGTAGCCTTTTTGATCGATGTAAGAGCTCATTGCCCTCAACATAGATGGCTGAGCCTGGAAAATGGACTGCATCTGCCTCAAAGTGTCATCCTTATGTCCCCCTTCTTTAGATTAAACCTTCAGGCAACCCAGTATAATCTGTGTGGTCAGCTGCGAAGTGAGCCTCAGGCACTTTCTATTATGGGGTCATGAGGAGGACAGGCATCCAACACCTAGATGAACCAGGATCTTCTTCCATCAAATGGGGAGGTGCTTGCCAAACTTCTGAAGCCCTTCTCGGGCAGGGGAAGGGAACAGGAGACGCTACGGACCATTCTGCTGATCTGTCACACCAGAATTCTTTATGCAGCTCTTGCTCCATCATAGACTCAGAAAACTGTGGAGCAGAGAAGCCCAGATGTGTCTCACTTCACCCAAGCTTGAGATACGGAGTCTGGAGATAGAGGCCGGAGACTGTCCTCCCTATCTGCAATTGTCATTTGCACCTTGCGACGCCGGCAGCACCCTTCACTCTGCACGCTGCATGAACTGCGCCTCGCCGGACCCAAGTTCATTATCAGCGGGGTCTACTGTATATACAGTTGTTGAAAATGGATCCTGTGGATGGGGGACAGCTGTTTGTACTTAGCGGTTAAGTGTCCCTGCGATGCTGGCGGCCTCTGACAAAAGCGCTGTTCTCTGCGAGGCATCATTCTCTCAAAGACTTCCTAAATCAGGGCCAGATGTCTGCACACGACTCGTGTTTCTTCTGAAGATTCTTCTTTCTGGGAAGGGGGCTTTCACTGAGATGTGGGAAGTAGGGTGCATAAGCCGGCATGCTCACCACCCCTAGAAGACTGGGGTGGCGTTTGAGTGCTAAGGACTGTCAGGCAACTGAAAGTGATGGTGCCCATTTTACAGATGTGAAAGTCATCAGGACACAGGACACAAGCCCCACAAGCCACTTCATTGTTTGGGGAGCTACAAAGCCATGGTAGACTGCAGTACTTGGCTTCAAGTTCTCGATTTCTCCGTGCTCAGTTGGGAAGACATGGTCAAAATCAGGTGAGCCTTCTTTTTTTCTTTTTTCTTTCTCTTTTTTTTCTTTTTCAGTTGTGTTTGTGCTAAAGTTCTAGCATTGAGATTGTCAGAGCACAGATCTGAACTTATGTTCTGATTACACTCAAGAAGTTTTGATTTATCCTGTAGAGAGAATTATCTTATGTCTGTATGGGGCTGGAAGGAATAACCAAACCTAATGTCTACATTATCCCTTTCCTTCTTACTAGTAGAAATCCAGACAAGGGCTGGAGCAACAGCATCAACTTTGATATGTGAGGTGACCTGGGAATGAATACCTCGCAGGAGGCTCATAGAACACACCAGCTCCAGACAGACCAACCCTCCAGGTTTGGAATTATCAGTCTAGCCTTTGTCCTAGGTTTGGGGATATTATCGGATATACCCAAGCCAACATGGCTTCACACTGTCAAGTACACTGGGAAAGGATACCTGACCCCACAGAGGCCTTTGTGCTTCCTGCTAGCACCGTTCTACAAACATTGACAAAGAATCCTCAGCGATACCATGGAAGGAACTTTTGCAGTCTGTGTCCATAGTAAGGCATCAGAAGAAGAAATATCCCTTTAGCCTTCAATCATTTGGCTTCAGCGTGGCAGAGTCTAGAACTCTTATATCTTCATTTTAGACGCTGAGTGTTATCAGTCCTAGAATGCTCATAGTCTCTCGTGTTCTTGCACATTCTCTTACCTAGGTTGATGAATCAAGACGTCCCCACATATGCCCGGTGAAGCTGAGGTTTTAGGACAGCTATTGCCTACCTTGCCCAGTACCCACCTAAGCTCAGCATAGAGTTTGGCTTAACACAGGGTTTCTGACCATGACCCCAATGGAGCACAGTCCAACACCTTCCATCTCAGCCAGTTTATCCCTTCCCTATGTGAATTCTGTAGGTACAGCAGTTTGGGGCATGCTATGTCCTGAGCCCTGTCATCAGGAAGGACGAGGGATGAAGAGAACAGATATGGATGGGGAACGGGTTTCTTGGCTTTGGAATGTTGAAGGACAGTAAGGTTAGGGCAGCAGCACGTTGTCCAAGGAACAAGCTTGTGCTGCCATAATCTATGGTTCTGACTCCGGCCTAAACTCAGAGGTCAAACCCAAGAGGGTCATAGCTCAAAGAGAAGGGTGAAGCATGGGGCCTTACACACCCTGTACTTCTCCACACACCCATGCCCTGTTCCACCTGTCAGACCAACAGCTCTCCTGTCCCTCCATTCACCAGAAGTGGCAGCACAAACCCCTACCAAGAGCCCAGGAAGTTACAGGTTAGGTGACACACCACCCCAGCTGGAGACTCTTACCTGAGTTCTATTTTAATCTTTGGCACCATCCCATTTTGCAAGATACCCAGTGTTTAAGGCAGTCATGTCCCTTCTTAATCCAGGTCTTCCAGACATAGAAAACTGTAAACACGAATTTGAGTCCTAAAGGAGGAGACTCCAGCAGTTACATGAGGCAGTCGGTCAGAAGCTTGGCATACGCCCGAGAGGTAGAGTTTGCCTCATATGCAGGAAGCCCTGGGATCCATTGTGAACGCCCCATGTAAGAAGTTGTTTTCAGAGGTCAATAGCCCTGCTTGCCCAGAAGCCTAAAAAGAGGGAGTGCTGGGTCCTATGTGGCCTCCGCAGCAAAAATTCCAGCTCCCAACATTCCTGCCCCTCAGCCCCAGTGCCCAGGGAAACTAGGCCCCTACAGAGTTTGATGGGGTGAGGGAGGAGCCGACTGGAAGCAAGTGTTCCAGTGTGTCTGCAGCTTGTGGCTGGGAAATCGCTTCTCCCCTGCAGCCCTTTCCACACCAGCAGCTGTGATTCCCTGCACTGTCAGTACCTTGCCAACAGGTTGGAAATGAATACATCTCTCCACAGATGGCTGTCAGGGACGACACATGTGCTCGCTTCTCTCCCTGCGCCGGGGATCATCAGACCTGGCAGAAGGTGGTCCCAGGACGGGGACTCGAGGCAGTGTCGGCCACCTGCTCAGCTAAGGTTTCTGGTGATGAGAGGGAGGGATGCAGAATGTAAGGGGAGTTTGGCTGACCTCTGCGGAGGCCCTCATCTAATACAGGAAGTGCCGGGATGCACCGCACCTGGGAAGGGCAGTTAGGACCAGAGCTCGCCTACCCAGCAGTGCTTTCTCTTTTTGTCCCAAGGATGTGCAATGATGCCGGAGAGCTGGGAGGACGGTCTGTCTCCCAGACATGTCTGCACTTAGCTAGTACATTTCTGTTTTTATTTCTATCCCTATATGGGCTGCCATCATGGAGGTGGGTATATGTTGGCATTAAAGTTTCCTGTCCAATGGTACTGAGTTATACAGCAGTTGTGGAAGACATGTGGGACAGGGTGACACAGTTAGCTTGCCACGGGGTTAAATACTACAAGCCTTACTTAATAATCACTCTTGGTGGCCTCAGCTACCTGCTACCCTCTCTNAGGCAGAGAGGCAGAGAGGCAGAGAGGCAGAGAGGCAGAGAGGCAGAGAGGCAGAGAGGCAGAGAGGCAGAGAGGCAGAGAGGCAGAGAGGCAGAGAGGCAGAGAGGCAGAGAGGCAGAGAGGCAGAGAGGCAGAGAGGCAGAGAGGCAGAGGCAGAGGCAGAGGCAGAGGCAGAGGCAGAGGCAGAGGCAGAGGCAGATGGATTTCCAAGTTCGAGGCCAGCCTGGTCTACAGAGTGAGTTCCAGGACAGAGAAATCCTGTCTCAAAAAAATAAATTTCCCCATTTTGATATGAGGCATGCTTTAGGCTTTCACTGAGTCATCTCCCCAATGTTCTCGAGGGTACAGGCATGCTGAGGACTCCAGAGACCCTCACAACACCCTTGAGATCTGTAGATAGCCCATCCCTGGTTGCTACAACAGGCTCAGAAGGTAAGACTCCATCCAGAGCTTGGAGATGCAGAGACAGGATAGAGCCCGGCGTCATCTGCGTGGCTCAAGATCACAAGACTCCTGTTTGCAGAGGACTCAGCTATGGAAAATCAAGCGACTTTGAGGTTATGGTAAAGGCTCTCCCAAGGCACTTCCTTCTACATTATGAGGGGCTCCAAGAGGTTCTCAGCTGACTACAGCTTCTATCTAGAATAACTTCTGTAGGAAAAAAAATAGCACCTGGGGTTTTGTATCCCTCACTGAAGTTTCATGTGACAATAGACAAGTCTCAGATATAGCTTGGAAGCAATGCTTTTTTAAAGGAATGAACGGAGGAGTCAAAGGAGACCCTCACATCAACCCAAGGTTCCTCCCACCCTGGGAAAAACATGGTCTAGAAAATGGTCACTATCTTTTTTAACTAAGGAGATTGACAGTAACAGACAGACCTTCTCAGTTATAAAAGGAATGGCTGTGGCTACCTCTACTCAAATGTCAGGGCGCACAGCCACAAAAGCATCTCCTGTAGGAGGACCTAATTGAAGGTTGCCCAAGAGACCAAGGATTGTGGATGGCAGACAATGCCAGCCAATCAGAAACTGCTGTTTAGAAGAGATGCTTTCTTGGGAACATTGGGGCACACGGGTGGAGGGTATTAAAAGAGCTTCCAGCGGCGTTCAGATGAGCTTGCTGCGGCATTTCTCACCTGTTACCCACACACCGACTCAAAGCAGTGTTGTTCTGGCTAGCTATAAGTCGACTTGACATAAGATAAAGAGACGCTGGAGAGGAGGGAACCTCAAATAAGCAAATTCATCTGTAAGATTTGGCTGTAGGAAAGCCGGGAGAGCGTTTTCTCCCATTGATATGGGAGAGCTCAGTCCTTGGTGAGTAGGGCCACCCCTGGGCTCATGGTCCTGGGTTCTGTAAGCAAGCAAGCTAAGCCAGACATGGGGAGCACTCCTCCATGGCCTCTGCATTAGCTCCTACCTCGTTTGAGTTTCCACCTTGAGCTCCACAGTCACCTCATGGAGTGTGATTTAGGATGTATAAGCCAAATAAAACCTTTTCCTCATAAAGTTGCTTTTTTTGTATCATGTTGTTTGGCCACAGTAGTAACCGCAACAGAGACTTTCCTAGACCAGTTGTTCAAGGTCAAGGACATTCCACACAAGGTCACTACTGCTTTCTGGCACCACTTGTCTGAGATGCTGTTGCAGGGATCCACACCTAGGGGTAGCACTCTCTACTCCTCTTGCCAGCCAGCAAGGCCTTGGCAAGTCCTCACTGTTTTCCCAGTTCTCTCCATATTATTGAGTCGACAGCATCCAGACATGCACCCCTCACCACCACTGAGTTCATTAAACTGGATGAACCAGGATCTCCTCTCCAGAGCCCTGATGTGTAAGGATGTCTGAGAGCCTTGGATGTCCTTGCTTTTCATCCCTTGTAAAGATGATCTCTTGTTCAATTGTGTAGGCCTCCTGCGCTGACTGGTTTTATTTATGTCAGCTTGATGCACGCTCGAGTCATATGGACAGAGGAACCCTCAGTTGGAAAGATACCTCTCTTAAGAGTGGCTTGTGGGCATATTTTTCTTGATTATTGTGGAATTGTGGGTAGCCCCTTCTGGGAAGGACTCAAGATAAAAAAGGGAGTTAGTTTTTCCTCTGCCACAGACTTGATTTTCCCATTGTTGCCGCTGCTGCAGACTTTCCTGACAGCAGAGCCAGCAGTTCCAAGCTGCTGGAATGGGGTACAACCAGCAGCTCTCCAGGAACTTCCCAGTTTCCTGGTGCCAGACTGGGACTACTGAAGCACCCCACCTTGTGAACTCAAGCATTTTACCCACAGTTCCCGTCCTGACTTCCTTCCATGGTGAACAGTGCTGTGGAAGTGGAAGACAAATAAACCCTTTCCTCCCCAAGTTGCTTTTGGTCCTGGTGTTTCATCCCAGCCATTGTAACCCTAACTAGGACAGGCCCACTCAGTAATGAATCCATTCCTGGCACTTGAAACCTAGTCAATGGTCCGTAACTACCCTTGGCTGGTGATGCTATAGCCCCAGAAAACACCTTCTCCTGCCACTTCCTGAAACCAGCACCATTTTCTTTTTCTTTCTTTTTCTTTTTCTCTTTCTCTTTTTCTTTTCCCTTTTCCCTTTTCCCTTTTCCCTTTTCTTTTTTCTTTTCTTTTCTTTTTTTTTTTTTTTTGAGACAGGGTTTCTCTGTATAGCCCTGGCTGTCCTGGAATTCACTCTGTAGACCAGGCTGGCCTTGAACTCACAAATCCACCTGCCTCTGCCTCCCAAGTGCTGGGATTAAAGGCATGTGCCACCACCACCGGGCTTAAACCAGCACCATTTTCTAACTGTATTTTACATGCTTATCCTTAGACCCACAGATAAGTGTGGTTTCCACCTCCTCAAAGGGTTTTTCCCTCCCACAACAGGTGAGAGTGCTCTCAAATGCAGACAGAACTGATGGGGGTGGGGAAGTCCCCAGTCCCAATAGATACATTCATCGTAACACCACACCTACACCTAAAGGTTCAGAGAAGACAGGGGCAGGATGATTTTAAGAACCAGGTATGGCAGGGGGCTCCTTCCAGGAAATCGCAACAATGTGGCTGCCAAAAGATGATTTTCACAATGACACTACATTCAACCTAAGGGGATGGAGGAATGCCCCCTGAGCCTCAGATAATGCTACAGGCAAAGAGGGCAGATGAATATGATTCAGGGACGATCTCCTCCCCACTGTGCTTCTACAGTCCCACAGGATCAGACCCAAACACACGTACATAGGAGCAATACTCTAAATGGACTCAATAGGCTGTGTGTGTGTGTGTGTGTGTGTGTGTGTGTGTGTGTGTGTGTGTGTTTATACTAAATATGTAATAGGAAGTGGAGATTTAATTTGAGGTGATGGAGTCGTGGGAAAGGGTAAAAAATAATGTAAATTCAGCACTCCTCTGTGAAATCCTCAACGTTTAGTTTTCACAGTTTCTAGTGTTCCAGTGGAGAGCTTGATGGGGTTCAGCATCTAAATACTTAGCTCTCCCCCTGCTGACATCTAAGGTCAGCCAGAGCCTGCAAAGAACCACACCCAGTTGCAAAGCTGTCCCTCAGATCCTCCCTCCTGAGCTTTTAGAAGGTACCTGTTGACCCAGGAAGCTCTGAACTTCCAAATTGACTGCCAGCTTTGTTCTTAGGCCGACCCAAGCTCCCTTGCCATTTCACAAGTGCAGGCGATTTCAGGGGATTAGAACCCTCACCTCTGGGGACCTTCTCACACTCCGCTAGGTGTGTTTTAATCACCACGAGAGGCCCTGGCTGTCATGTCTCATTACTTAAATATATTATCATGGCCTGGCCTTGGCTGGTTTGGTGGGATTAAAGCAATAAAACTATATGGACAAGTGGCCAGCGTTAGTTACCACCCAGAACGGCTGTGGGTGATGGTGCACAGCTGCGGCCATTTACACCCTACCCTCACCCCTACTTCCGCTCAAGCCCCACCATCCCACTTCTGAAGCCAGCAGTTGCTGCGCCCCAGCAGCCAGGCTGTCACGGGATTGGTCCAGCTTCAGGAGGAAGCCCTGTTGCCTGGCAACAGACAAGCTGACTTACTTTTCTTTTCTTGGACCCCCAGGAGGGGGCAGGGAGCAGGGAGGTTGCCTGTGCCTTTAGCTGCTCACAGCCCCCCAGCCCCTGCAAACAGCACGTGAGGCATCTTTGTTATTTAATGCTCATTTATTCTTTCTTTCTTCCACCCCCCCCCCCACAGGGTTTCTCTGTATAGCCCTGGCTGTCCTGGAACTCACTTTGCAGACCAGGCTGGCCTTGAACTCAGAAATCCACCTGCCTCTGCCTCCCAAGTGCTGGGATTAAAGGCGTGTGCCACCACACCCAGCTATTCATTTATTCTTAATCGCTGTAGATGGAGGAATAATCATCCCATGATCCAAATTGAGTCGAGGGCCCAGTTGTTCTGAGAGAGCTTTATAGAGATGTAAAACCTATGAACGAGGATGGGTGAATCAAAGTTGGGGAGGCCCATGGGACTTTTGTAAGAATTTTTGAGTTTTATCGTCTAGCAAAAAAAAAAAAAAGTCTTGGAGGAAACTGTCTAGTGCCATCCTCCAACCCCCCTATTTTTGTTGATCAACAGAGCTCAAGGCCACCACACAGCTTCCGATGATCTCAAACCATGAGGCATCTGAGACAGACTTTGCAAGTTTGGGATTTCTGGAACTGCTTAGAATCCATTTAGACTGTAGCAAGAGAAAGATTGTTTTTGTTGTTGTTGTGTGTATGTGTGTTGGAAGCAAATACCCAGGCCCTACACTTTCAAGGCAATAGCTGAAATTTCTTGGAAAAAGCATAATTAGTGTCTCTTGGGAGCCAAGTCATAAGATGAAGATAAAGATGGATTCAGGATCCTGCATGTCTTCACCTGAAAATTAGCCCCTTCCTCAGGGATGCTCACTCCCAAGCAGGCTTCCTCTGTTCCATAACGGACCAACTAGTTTCTGCCTATGTTACAAGCTTCAAACATCAAGGTTTCGGGGCAGGGACTTAAGAGTGGTGGCAGTTATAGCCACGGGTGTGTGCTGCACAGGTCTCGGCTCTCAGCATCAACACGACCTTGTTCCTTCTGAGATGCTTTGCATTTATGGCTAGCAACATTGTTTCTTAAGACAGACAAAGCTAAAAGGCAAGCCCGGAGCCCTCTGTCCAAGGACTGAGTGAGTCCATTTGTGCATGTCCCTGGTTAGTTCTGTGGAAACAAGCTAGAGTCATCTGAGAGGAGGGAACCTCAAATGAAAAAAGAAAATACCTCTAAGATTGGTCCTTAGGCAAGCCTGTGGAGCATTTTCTTAGCAATTGATGGGGGAGGACCCAACAATTGTAGGTGGTACCATCCTTGTGCTGGTGATCCTGGCTTCTATAAGAAAGCAGGCTGAGCAAGCCATGGTGAGCAAGCCAGTAAGCAGCATCCCTCCATGGCCTCTGCATCAGCTCCAGCCTTCAGGTTTCTGCCCTGTTTGAGTTTCTGCCTTAACTTCCTTCAATGGGGAAACAGTATACTGTGGAAGTGTGAGCCAAATAAATGCTTCCCCCTCAAGTTGCTTTGGCCATAGAGTTCCCAACAGCAATAGTAACCTGACTAAGAACGTATGCTACAGGGGCTGGAGAGATGGCTCAGAAGTTAAGAGCACCGACTGCTCTTCCGGAGGTCCTGAGTTCAATTCCCAGCAACCACATGGTGGCTCACAACCATCTGTAATGGGATCCGATGCCCTCTTCTGGTGTGCCTGAAGAGAGCAATGGTGTACTCATACACACAAAATAAATAAATAATAAATAAATCTAAAAGGAAAAGAAAGAAGAAAGTATGCTACGCTTAACTTTGGCTTTTGACCCCTTCACATCTTTTCCTTCTAAAATGTCCTTAGTTTGATTCCCTTTAGGGCAAAAATGTTTATGCAAAATATAAAACTTACTAGAATCTGTGCTTTTGAGTTTCTGCAGGAGTGGGAAGCACTTGTACTCCTTCAGATGAAGTTTAAGCAGTTGACCATCTGCGGTCCCCAACACCAGCCTGGCTTCCTCCGCCCGCTTGTTTCTTTAAAGCAACAAGACTGAGCATTCCCAGTTCGGTTTCCTAAGGGGGCATTGTAGGTACTTGGAAGTTACTCAGCAAAGGTCTTGCTAGAACCGTTATTGGTTAGACACAACCAGTTTGGTCATGTCTGTGTGTGGAGGCAAAGAACAGGAGTGTCTGGCTGCCTCAGATACAGTGTGAGTTTGGAGGGTTTTTTCTTTAATTGATTTATTTTATGTATATGAGTACACTATCTTCAGACACATCAGAAGAGGGTGTTGAATCACCATTCCAGATGGTTGTGAGCCACCATGTGGTTGCTGGGAATTGAACTCAGGACCTCTGGAAGAGCAGTTGGTCCCTGTCCACTCTGTTCTCAGCTCTGCACTCATGTCAGGAGGTAGTACTGTGACTGGTAAGCCAGACCCCCCATCTCACTTGGGATGCCACGTATCCAAGGCATGGCAATGATGCTCAGACTCAGTAAGGTTGACAAGGAGTTGGAAAATTCAAGCTCCATTCCAAACCCATGCCAAACTAGCAGGCCTCACCCCAGGGAAACTAGTTTAGGGTAGAGGTGTTAGATAGCTTCCATATATATCTTCACTACTGGGCAGGCTGGGAATAGCTTGACCTTCATAGACCTCCATGTCTGGAAGTCATGTGCAGCCAGAAGTCAGCTTGCAATTACAAAGATACTATCACCATGGCGTAGTTTTCTCCCATGAGTTAGCTAGGTGTTCAAGAACAGGTGCTATACAAGTTAGGACAGAGCAGGTAGGAATGCTGAGACAGGTTTACGCCCATAACTCCATGCTGCGCTGAGCACAGAGTGGCATTTCTCCTCAATAGAACTTCAAACCAGACCCACGTCATGATATGGAGTGAACCATCTTGTCACTGTTTCTAGAACTGAATGGTGCTAACTGCCCACTGGGATTTACTGAGCTCATGGTCTTCTCCAGGGAGGATTAATGCCCACCCCCAAATTCCCATCAGCTAGACAGAGGTGTGCCCTAGACCCTGAAAATGGACAGGTGTCCTCAAAGGAGACTTGAGAGAATTGAGTCAGGATGGAGAGAGGAGACTCCTCAGGCTAGGTACATTTGAAAACAGGTGGCTCTTGGAGCAAGGGGATGAATAAGGACATTCTAGGGAGATGGGGCACTTCAAAGGAGAGGCTCACCTTGTTAGTTGAAAACAGTGTACTCCTGCACAGATCACGCCAAGCCAGCACAGTTCACACCAAGCCAGCATAGTTCACACTCTGGGAGGTCTTTACTGAAAGAGGGGAAGAATCAAGGAAGTGAGAAGAGGGCTATGGGTCGGGGTCCATGTCTTTTATCCAGGCTGTGATGTTATGTGCACAGGTGATGCAAGCAATGCTACCTGCTCAGGAGGTGTGTGATGGTTGCCATGGCAACTCACAGGCTGGTCCTTGTTGCCTAGGGATGACATCATCACCAGATTCAGAGGCTGGCTGTACACAGCTTCTGATGCTAACACACCTTAGTTGGGCTGCTCTCTGGGTCTTGGCTTTTTAGCATCTTAGTCTACAGGCATCCCTTCATTTGCTGCCCATTGAGAAAATTTTCTCCCTGGGTTGAAGGTAGTTGTCTATCCTGAACAGGCCCCAATGACAAACCCAATTCATACTCCAAAGCCTCCAAGTCCCCACTGGGAAACAAATGAGATTATTGGAATTACTGACAAGTTGCGGGTAAGGAGGGTGGTTGATGCAGGAGCATGCGTGACTGGAGAGCAGATACACAGGGAGATGAGCATGGAGAGCACGGATTGAGCCCTCTTCCCCTTAGTCACGCCATCTATACCCAAGCCCCTCCCTGAGACCCTGAGGCCACAGGCAGTCAAAGAAAAGTGTCTGGGAAGAGATCAGGGAGAGACAGTCCCTTGTCCCCTCTCTGAGAGACTATCAACAAGACCAAACCTGTGATTAACCTTTTTTTTTTCCCTCAGGTGGCACAGCTGGCCTGAAGGTGGCATATGTTCTGCTCTGAACATAGTCACACGATTCTGCCATAGCAGGAATGTTCCATGTATTTTAGAGGGGATCCCTATGTATTCCAGCCTTGGCCCTCATCTCATTCTTAGATCACGGATACCTTGTGGTCAAGCCACAACAAGGCTTCCTCATCCTTTACCACTGAACTTTCTTTGTAAGGCCTGACAATGGCCTTTTTCCTCTGTCCCTGCCTTAGAAATGTCACAGTTTCAGAGGCCTTAGAGGAAGGCATTTGGGCTGGTTAGACGCTGACTTAAGTTAACATGACCACTTGACTGTTGGATGGAGCTAGGTTTATGGGCATACCACCAACACCCAGTTGTTTTGGGTTGTTTTGTTTTGTTTTGTTTTGTTTTTTGTTCTTTAGGCTCCAAGTGAACTCAGGTTCCTCATGCATGCTGTGCACCAGGAGCTTTACACACAGGGCCATAGCCCCAGCCAGCCCCAGTCACTTTTGACACTGTTGCTGTCTTTCACCTGTTTTTTTCAAGCCTTGCTTGCAGGAAAGGCATTTGAATTTCCAGCTCATCTAAACACTTCCCATGTTAATACTAAAAACAAAAGACAGCAACAGGGAAGCACACGGACTCTACCTAGAGTCACTCACCTGTAATGTTGGAGACTGGTTATTCCAGGACACCTGGCCATACTGTCCTTACATTTACTCTATACCCATACTTCTCAGCCAAAGGCCTAGGCTCTGGGAAATTACTTTTCTTGATGGCCCTCCTGTTGGTGCTCAAGTTGCTAGTGGTGATAATCTTCAATTCCATCAATTGTGGGTAGAAGAAAAGATTCCAGAAAAGTGATGGACCAGAGATGATGGTTCCCTTGAAGTTCTTACAGAGGCTTCCTTCTCAGGCATCTACTTACAGATAGCACCCGTCTGTGGGCAGGCCTGGTGATGAGATAGCCTATTATATTAACCTTTGTGTTATTCTCTTCTGTCCAGTCAGGCCTGCCTGATCACCAAGACTGGCCAGGTCATGGAGATCCTTCCCTTGTGAGTATGTGCCACACGTTCTGCCACAGAGGGAGGGTAGGTAGTTACACAGACACAACCCGGAGGGCTCTGCCTCACGTAGATACTTGTCTCATGGAACAGAGGCAAGGCTTTGTCAAGTGGAGACAGACTGAACCTCAGAGTCCTTAGCATAAACTTTCTTAAGAGTAATCACTTTCCTCAGCTGCCCCTAAGATGCAGAAGCAAAGTCCCTATAGCTGAAGATACCATGAACTTCAGACACAGGGCCCAGAGGCTGCTAAGGTGGGACTGACCTCAGTGTCTCTTTAACTCTTACATATGCATGTATGACGATAAAAGGCCATCTGAGGTTGGGCAACAGGAAAACCACAGAAGCCACACACTGAAATGGCCGCACTATGTCAGGAGGACATTATTGATGGGTATTTCTGGTTATAGTGGTTTCCGGTTCAGTTCTCTGCTGAAGCTGCCTTTTGGACATAGTCTTTGGTGGGAGAGACTTCAAGACTGGATGCATTTCTTCACAGCATTCTGCTTAGCCTTTGGCTCTGTTATTGAAGAACCGCGATCTACTGAATGAACCAAGCCAATTGCATCAAAGATAGCTACTACAAGGTATAACCTTTGTGGTTTAAACCTCCGGTAGTTAACTACCAACATAATGCTAGAGGGTATCCCTGCATCAGAGTTCTCTAGAGAACAGAACCAATAAAGTGAATCTATTAGAATTTATTACATGGATTTGCATAGTAGTCACAGCTGTCGCACACTGAGGGGCTGGGAACCCAGTAGTTGCCAGGTGTCTTAGAATTTCTAACCCAATGCCAAAGATGCAGAGGGTGCCTGGAGAGCCACTGGGCTGTCCAGCGACTTGGTTGGAAGCCTGGAGATGCTGGTTCTGCTGTCAGCACAAAGTCATCAGCAGCATTAAGACATCTCAACTCAGCACCAAGAGAGAGAAGGCCAAGTGGGTAAGAGGCAGATCTTTGTTACACTCTTTCAACTGGGTTGCTCCGGGTGGGTATTCTCCAATCATTTAAGTCAAGACCACCCCTCAGTTGAGGATCTCCACTCAGGAAATTCTAAGTTGCGTCAAGTTGACGTTAAAAACCCAATCATCCCAGTGAACCTCAGAGAACCCCTCTTATAAGGCACCCTTCCCACAGAGCTAGACTCGAACCTCAGGGAATTCCTGATATAGGTCCCCTGCCTCCCTGCGAAGGTAGACGTACTGAGCCTCAGAAGGTAATTAACAAGATTCAGAACACCCTACTAAGTTTCTAGAAATGGCCAACATCCACAAAGGCGATCATGTTCAGACACCCAGAGACACTTTAGCCCTGAAGGACTCGTTGAGTATGGGGATGAAGTACAGTTGGCTGACATGGCCACTGGAGCGTAGGTTAATGGAGCCACTTGCAAGGTGAGGTTTGTACTTGGGCATACATAAATGGACTCTCTCTATCCAAGCCACTGATCAAATATTGAACCCAGACATGGGTCTGATCAATAATGACCAAGCCACTGAGGCTCAGGTCATTTGCATCGACAGTTGTTTTTGTTCTGGTCTGTCGATCTTCAGGTGTCACCAAGATTGATTCAGGGATCGATCAGAGCCCACGCCTGCTGGATAAGTCACGCCAGAAAAGATCTGTATGAGGTTGAGTTCAACAAGTCAATAACGGTTTTTCCAGGGACGGTTGAAACTTAAACCAAGGTTAAAGAAACCGAAAGGTTTCTTCCCAATAGTTCTTACTAGCATAGCTATATACCCCACACCTCCAAATATGAGCTTTCTTAACAT
This sequence comes from Mus minutoides, assembly GCA_902729485.2. NCBI lineage: Eukaryota > Metazoa > Chordata > Mammalia > Rodentia > Muridae > Mus > Mus minutoides. The sequence continues at coordinate 1,148,572 of LR749484.1, forward strand.
GACTGTGATCTGGGAGGCATCTGTTTGGGCTGATGCTATAAAAAGTGTGATTTTCTGAGCTTGGGGTTTCCTTGGTCCATGAAACTGCTCTCTCCTTACCCTCCTCTGATTGCATGGGGTTTAGAGACCCAGTGCATGAAGGCAGACAGTCTTAAGTCTGCTCAGAGCCGCCTCCTCTAACTTAACTCACTGGGTGGCCTTAAAGGTTTCATTTGTAAAGCTTTGACATCATTGAGACAGCCTGGTACACAGTAGGTGTTCTAGAATACAGTAGGTGGTATATGGGCCCATGGAGCCTACTTCTTGCCTCCAGAGTTCTAGGTTAATGGCCTTTGCATCAGTACTTGGAGGACCTCACTGTCTGTTTTAGCACGAAGTTCAACCTCTACTTGAACCAGCATTGCTAAGTGTATTATATTCCAGGTGTGTGCCAGGTGTCACATTTCCCAGCAAGACTAGTGAGTTTGAATTTCTACAAGAGGGCCAGAAGACACATGGAGGGGGGGTTCCTTCCTTTCTGTCTTAGCCCTTTATACTCTTTCTGAGTGCATTAATGGTCAGAGTAGATGATGCTCTAGGTATAAGTATACAATTAGCCATGGCAGTGGGACAGAAACTATTATTCAAAGGACTCCTCCCCTTCCCTAACTTACAGGGTGCATAATGAAACACTGTTCAAGGTCCCAAGGTAGAGATGGCATTACTATCCAAGCTTGATTCTTATACAGTTGTAAATAGGCAAGATGGCATCTCATCACTATGGAAACCATAGCCTGCTACACAGGAGGTACCTGAGTGATGGAGGTACTAGGCACTAGGTATTGTGTACTGGAGACATCCATGTTCAATAAGCAATTCTCAGGCCGAGCCGCCATCCCAACAGCCAGGGCGTGTCTTTCAGATTAGATTGGCATCTTGTTTTCTGGTCTTCTTCAGCTTCTCAGGCTTCCCAGCCCCACGAGTCCCCCCTTCCCCGGCCCCCGTTATCAGCTTTGGGTGGAGAGGCTGATATTAAGAGCTCTGATAAGGCTCACTAAGTGGTAGCAAGCTGTAAACATTCTCACCGATGCCACTCGATTAGCCGGCTGGGAAAATGCCTGAAAGGATGGATGTCCTGGCTTGTGACAGATACAGCCAACAGTGCCACGTGGAGTTGTTGAAAAGAGAGAGCGAGGTGGGGGCCACCACCAGAGAGTTCCAGCTGAGTATCAACTGCATGGTCTGCCAGGGCGGCTGTGGGCTCATGCTCTGATAGATGTACCCACCAGGGACGCTTCGGGGCCGATAAGTTAATGACCTGTTAGTAGGGAGCTTGGTTAAGAAGATAAGGCTGCCTGCATTCCAGAGCCGCCTCCATTGGGCTTATTGCTCTGGCTTGGTTCTGTCCCTGGGTGGGTGAACAGTTGGTGGCGGCAATCTGCTGTTTAACTGGATGGGCTGGAGAGACAACAGGGTTAACTGTTGGCTGGACAGGGTGAGGGAGGGAGGGAGCGAGGGAGGGAGCACCTTAAACTTTGGAGCTAAAAAGATCCAAGTAAGAGTGTGGGTGTGTGAAGACACTTAGCTCAGATGGTATCTGAAGATGCAGGCTTATGCAAGAAGGGACATGTGACATCCAAATTCTGGTGTCTCTGCCTTAACATACCCAGGCAGACATTGCCCTGCTAAGACCATGGATGGGGGAGCAGGCTCGGCAGATGGAGGAAGCACTTTGGTTTTCAGGAAGCACCAGGAATCCCTGAATCAGGACAGTACAGGGTGATTCAAAGCGCCTGCTCCTAACACCCTGTGCTTTCCCCCAAGGAATCAGCTTCATTTTGCAGTGTGTCCCTACCTTCAACCCCATAACCTTCCCACTAGTACCCCAGTGTGTGTCTCTTTGATACACTCTGCAACCCAGAAGTTGTCAGGGTATGGTCTCTCGTGAGTCAGAAGTCAGCAGTTCAGAGCCACACGTAAGGTTCTGACTCCACCCCATCACGGGCAAAGTCTCCTTGAGTTTGGAGACCCGCAGTGACTGCATTATAGCACCATTTAAAAAGGTACTTACTGAATAAGGAAACATCCTGGTGTGTGTAACTCTTGGAAACCTAAGTTGGTTCTTAAGAGGGTTGTTACTTTGTCAACTTAATACAACCCTAGACATAATGAAGAGGGAATTTCAGTTGAATTACCTCCATCTGATTTAATCTGTGGCCGTACCTGTAGGGGCATTTTGTTAACTGATGTAGGTGGGGCCCGGACCATTCGGGCAGTACCATCCTTGGGTAAGTGGCTCTGGGCTATATAAGGAAGGGAACTGAGCAAGCCAGAACAAGGCAGTCAGCAGTGTTCCTTCATAGTTTCTGCCACCATTGATGACTGACTATAACCTGTATGATGAAATAAACCCTCCTTTTCCCCCTGCAAGTTGGTTTTGAGCAGTGTCTTATTGTGACAGAAGCCCAGCTAGGGCTGCAGGCAAGAGGACTTAGACTCAGCCAAGACTTTAGAAGCAGGCAGACATTGCCTCTTACCACTGGAGTTTGTTTCTACTTTAGACACTAGAAAGACAAAGTAGCCTTAAGTAGCTTTTTCTCAGACCACACACAGTCCCCTTTCTGCTACATACAGATTACCCCACTCACCGGCTGCCCCTGGGAATTGAAAATGCCTAGATTCCAGCAGGAGCAAATAGAGCTGTTTTTATGCCATGTTACCTTACTATGCACAGGCCACCTGATTGGACTGGGGTGGCCCACCTGACCTTAAGGCAGCTGATTGCCTGTTGACCCAAGAGCCTCTGCAGCTGAAAGCTCAGCCAAGTCAAAGTGGGTTTGAATTGATACAGACACTCTGTCCAGCAAGGGAAAACACTCCTGGCTCGGCCAACAGACTATGATGGCTCCAGAGAAGCCAGGGCTTACCAAAAAAAAAAAAATCTTGAATATGGTTTATAATTTTTAGCCAACAGAGTACAGAAGGCTCCAGAGAAGCCAGGGCTTACAAAAAAATCTTGAATATGGTTTATAATTTTTGGAATATAGTTTTCACACAACATATTCTGATGACAGTATCCTCCATCTTTCCCCTCGTCTCCCAGATTCTTTCCACCCATTCATCTTCATACCTTCTCTCCACATCTCAACAGGAAAAGAAAGAAAGCAAAAGACCCAAGGAGCACGTGACATGCATACACATATGCACATGTGCATGTATATATACATACACACACACACACACACACACACACACACCACAGAAATGCAAAATTAAAATCAAAATATACACAAGCAAAAAGACAAGCAAGGTAAAGGAAAAAAAAAAGCCCAAACCAAGTGTTATGAGGCAAGAAATCTCCAAAAATACCTGTCAATTCATTTTGTGTCGGACATCTACATCGGCACAGGACCACAGGACCTGACGACCTTAAGTGAGACTTCCTTTGGAGAAACCAAGTTTTCTTTTGCGAGCAGTTGTCAATTGGAGATAGTTTCTTGGTTAGGGAAGGGGGCTTATGTCGACTTCCCCTCTCAGTGCTGGCACCCCACCCCACCCAGGCCCCGAGTCTGGTTTGGATCTGTGTAGAGGCAGGCCCCATATATGCTGCCATGGTCTGAGTTCACATGTTCATCAATCCTATTGCTTCTGGAAGACGACTTCTTGGTGTTACTCATCACCTCTGGCTCTGACAATCTCTCTACCCTCTCTTCCACATGGTTCCCTGAGCCCTGATTTGGGGGCGGGGGGGGGGGAGGGCGGTTTGAGGATGACGTCCCATTTGGGACTGAGCATTCCAAGGTCTTGCTCAGTGCACTGCTCAGTCTGAGGGTCTGCAATAGTTCTCTCGAGAAGCCAAACCTTTCAGCTCAGAACCTGTCCTTCCCTCAGTTCCCACCCCATATGCTGCCCTCCGGTTCCAATACAAGCACTGCTCTAAACAGCAATGGCTGCCGCCCAGCAGCCCTCACATATACGAAGCTTGAGTGGTGTGATCATGCGGGAACTCCTTGCCCTCCACCATGTTGGTGGAAACACATCGAGCACATTACACAGCCGTTATCGCCTCACTCACAGTCAAGGTGGGCTGACACTAGGCCTGATGTAAGAGCAACTCGAGTGGAAAATGCATCTTACATGGAACAGGTGGGCAAACTCGACCATCAGTGATGTAAAGCCCCTGGTGGCTGGTGTAGGAGCAGCAACACAAAGCCAAGAGTACCCACTGACTGGCATTGTCATCAGGCAACTTCGAGTGGTGTATGGCTCTGTTCTGAATGCTTAATTCTGGCTGTGTTAAAGTTTGATAGGTACAAGATTTGGGGTCTCGTTAACGGGGGTGATTTTTATCGGCAAGCTTATATACCAAGTTTACAGAACTTAAGATCTAAACTTTGAGAGACAATGATGCATTGGTAACTGCCTGGCCTCCCCCAGCAGCCCAGTTGTGGAGGACAGATAGGTGCACACACTACATTTAAAAACGTGTTTCCCTTCCTGCAAGAAAGGCTAGGAGCCTTGAGAGTCAGAATTCCATAAAACCGAGGTGACTGCAGAGCTGGACACCATGCAGCTGGGCACCCCTCTGAATGAGCTCCCCAAGAACAATTACCTCCAACTTCAGTCTTTTTGAAGCTGATCTCCAGTGCCCCTTCCTGACAAAAGGCCAGTGCCTGTGACATCACCTCTCATCACACCTGAGAAGAATCCACCCTGGAGAGTCATGACAGAGTGGCTGCCTCTACATCTCTTCTCGTGTTTGATGCTAAAAAATATATGCTTGCTGATAGCAAAAGTCATTGTGGTGGTTTGAATAGGTTGGTCCCCTGTAGACTCACTATAAGGAGGTGTGTCCTTGATGGAGGGAGTGGCCCTTGTAGCAGGGGGTGTGACCTTGTTGGAAGGGGTATATTACTGTGGGGGTGGACTGTATATGTTCAAGTCTGGCTAGAAGGAGTCTTTGCAATGGTCCTTTGAGGATACTTCAGAAGTCCCAGTGGCTAGAATAAAAATGAAGTAGAAATACAGAATTGTGTTTCTCAAACAATCTCTTTCAAACTCATAGTAATCCTTCTGCCTTAGCCTCCCCCTTCCACAATGATGGTATTACAAGACATGACTCACCCAGCTGACAAAGCATTCCTTTCCTATAAGAGTCAATGTTATTTTCTGAACAAGGACGTAGAATGTGAAAAAACCTGCTTTCAGGGTCTATCTCAGCAACCTGTGCCAACCATGAGATTTGGTACCATGGTGCCTCTGAAGCTACTCAGAGACTCTTGGAATAAACCCTCGAAGGAACTTAAATTTGGGGACCGAAGATCTTGCTTTGTAGCCTGAGCTATACTGAATAAGTCTCACTCTCAGATAGACAAGGTCCATCTCAGGAAACCAGTTGTACCAAGTTCATTCATATGCCACAGGGTCCTGGCAGGGTACATATAGAATCCTTCATCCTAGCACCATAGTTTTATGTTTTCACAAAGTCATGGGCTGCCATGATTTATATTCACACTCTCTGTGTCCCTGTGTCCTTCTTTCCTCAAGTAGTTCTTTTATGTCTTTAGAAGAAACCTAGTTTCTGCAGATAAAATACAGCATTGTGTTTACATATATTTTGAAATTTCCCTCAACCTATCTTGGAAAGAAGCCATCGTATAACATATACACACAGATCCGTGTATCACTCACTATGTATGGTGGGGCAGGGCTCTCAAAGCTCTGGCCAATGCTTGAAGCCAAAGCTGAGCACAGGTTTTACTATTCGTGTCTCACACGCAGCCTTAAGTGTCTGCCCAAAAAATATCAGTTGTGCTTAAGCCAAAGCTCAAAGCCAAGACCACATATCACTAAACTGGAAGTCAGCCTCATTCTAGTTTAAAAGACCCCACAAAGCCCTGTATTGGGCAACACACACACTACCCCACCCATCTCCAGCTCAGAATTCCCTGGACTCATACCACAGAGGGCCAGAGACTTGGGAGCCAACCCAGAGAGGCTCCAGCATTGTTTGCTGACCTGTGTTCAAGGAAGGTGAAGTGGGAGCCATGTCAGAAAACCCTGCTGAGAGGAAAGTAAGTACCCTTGTTCCAGAGATGGCAGTGAGAACTTTGAGAATGGTATGGTGGTTTGAATATGCTTGACCCATGCGAAGTGGCACTATCAGGAAATGTGGGCCTGTAGGAGTGGGTGTGGACTTGTTGGAGGAAGTGCTTCATTAAAGGGAGGGGCTTTGAAACTCTGACCAGTATGGAAGAGACCCTTCTCCTGGTGGCCTGCAGAAGAGTCAGTTTCTCTTGGTTGCCTTCAGAGATGCAGAGCTCTCAGCTCCTTCTCCAGTGCCATGTCTGCCTGGACAATGCCATGCCTCCTGCCATGATGATAATGGACTGAACCTCTGAAATTGTAAACTGGCACCAGTTAAATGTTTTCCTTTATAAGAGTTGCTTTGATCATGGCATCTCTTCACAGCAACACAACCCTAACAAAGACAAATGGCTACTCTTTGCATTGGACAATGGGGCAAGGGGGTTCTAGTTCAAGGTTTGAGGCATGTAGGAGTGACCACTGTCCTTATTCCCACAGAGAACCTGGAGATAAGCTGTAGGAACTCAAAACAAGCCCATGTCAGAGGAGGGAGCCTCGACTGAGTCTTCGGGAGAAATATGAGATGAGCTCCCAAAATGACACAGCCTAGGGGTCTGGATTGGAATAATTCTCTGCCAGTTAAAAAACTAGGAGCCAGGAAAACCCTGGTTTAACTGGTGGCAGGAGAGAAATATCAGACAGAAGCAGTAGTTTAAAAACGTGTTTATTAAGAGAGGGGAACTCATGAAGACACAAAATGACCAAGTTGAAAAATATAGTCTCTTTTCCAGGAGAATGGGGTTCTTCAAGTCTCTGGGGTTCAGTCTCTAAAGAGTCTTAAGCCACTAAGGCCTCTGTTTTAAACTACCAGACTTTTGTCTCAAGTCAAGAGGGTCTGGAAGGAGCTGGGTTTCTTGGGAGTTCACTCCTAGCCTCTCACCTTCATAATATCAGGCTGTAGGCAAGCCGAAGGACATGTTTGTAATTCGTGATTGATGAGGGGCCCAGCCAGTTGTGGGTCCATGTCCTGGGGTGCTGGGATTTATAAGAGAGCAGGCTGGAGCAAGCCACGAGGAGCAAGCCAGTAAGCAGCACCCCTCCCTGGCCTCTGCCTTAGCTCCTGCCTCCAGGTTCCCTTGCCCAGTTTGAGTTTCTGACCTTGGTTTCTCTCAATGAACTGAGACTTGGGACCTGCAAGCCAGGTTAACCCTTTGCCTGCCAAGTTGCTTTGGGTCATGTGTTTTGTTACAGCGATGTAACCCATAAGACAGCAGTTCTTTCCCTAACTGATATGATTGCGAGAAGCTAGATACATCTTTCCTACTGAGACGACTAAAGAAACTCCATTTTACGTTAGGCATCCATCTCGCTACCCTAACTAGCCATTTGTCTCTGACTCCAGTCCCTGGAAGATAAGTTCCAGCAATCTTTATTCAGTGCCCCCTACACTGCTGACCCAAAATATGTACAGTCATGACCATTTACTTGCTAGGATATATTTGCTTTTGGGCTCCTTTAACCTGTCTATACAGATAGTCAAGAATTATTTTTGAGGTCTTAACTACCTATTCTTGGCAGAACAAAACAGCTCTTGGCTCACTTTTGTCTATACTCAAGGCCTTGTGGGTTTTTGCCTTTAAAAATCCTTCCCTCCCTTTCTCAAGTTTGGCTCAGAGATCATCCCCGAGAAGCAATCAATAAATCCTCCATGATAGAGTTGAGTCTGGTCTCTATCCCAGGGTCTCAAATTCTATAACCCTATAACCCTTCTAGTCTCCAAAAACAGTTGATCATTTATTTCAGAGTGTCCAGCATTCCCAGCCATGGAAAGTCAATGCAGGAAGACCTCCAAGACTCTTAGTGTGAACCGGGATTAAAATGGGTCTCTATTTGGATCATCACATAAAAGCCAAGGTGCTCAGTGGAGTGGGCCAGAGCCACCAAATCACTGGATAGCCCTGATAGAGAATGCAAATCAGAGATGGCTAAGAAGACAAGCTCTAGGGTCTGTTTAGATCTACTGATCATGATATATAGTAGCAGAACTTTTTTGCATTTGCTAAGACCCTCTGTGGCCTTGGAGGTGTACAGGCCTCCTCCATTTCCTCCCCAGCTGCTCTCAACTGGAGGAGGAAATTAAGAGAGAGGGCGAGATGTGCTGCAGAAGGGCTGGGGTTAGCCTGGAGTCCATGATGGGCTGACAGGTCAGGGAAAGCCCTGATTTATCATCCCATCCATGGTGCGGACCATCTGTCCTCATTAGCTCCCAGGGGTTTATGGTTTTTTAATCTTTTCCACATACGCACGGTGAGCTAACGCTCCACGCCGGCCTTTCTAGCCATGTACTTTCATGTCCTGGTGGTTGGCCTCTGAGTTATGACCCAGGACACATTCTATAAGTTTCATCTCATTCCCACTAACAAGCAGGCGCGAGTTGTTCCTCACAATGGAGGCACCTGGAGGTATAATCAAACCATGTCGGCCAAAGCTAGAAGAGGGCCTTGCCCTGGAGTCTGTGGAGCCGTGCCTAGAAAGTTCTCACGTGTTTCGCCCAGCTAAAGCCCAGCAGAACAGACCTTTAGTGCACAGCTAACGCTGAGAAGTTCCCTCAGTTCCAACAGAGCACCACGTTTTTCTCCTTCACTCCCAACTTATGACTAGCAGTTCCCTGAAGGGTGAGGACAGCTGTCCTAGGTGCCCCGTTGTGATGGTTTGAATATACTTGGCCTACTAAGTAGCACTATTAGGGGGTGTGGCCTTGTTGGAGGAAGTGCGTCACTGTAGGGGCGGGCTTTGATGCCCTGTGCTCTAGCTCCTCCCAGTGTGGAAGAGAGCTTCCTCCTAGCTGCGTGCAGAGGACAGTCTCTGCTGCCTGTGAATCAAGATATAGAACTCTGAGCTTCTCCTGCACCCTATCTGCCTGCAGGCTGCCATGCTCCCCACCATGATGACAATGGACTGAACCTCTGAAACTGTAAGCCAGCACCTATTAAATATTTTTCTTTATAAAAGTTGCCTTGGTCATGGTGTCTCTTCACAGCAATAAAACCCTAACTAAGACACCTTCCAAGTTCAGGTCTTTTTGCTACCTGAATTTTTGTTTCTTTTGTTGTTTCGTTTCTTCAGACAAGGTTTCTCTGTGTAATAACCTGGCTGTCCTGGAATCATTTTGTAGACCAGGTTGGCCTTACACTCACAAAGATCCACCTGCCTCTGCCTCACAAGTGCTGGGATTAAAGGCGTGGGCCACCCTGTTCAGCTAGCTGAACTTTTTTTTTTTATAACAAGCATTGTTAACTAAAATCTTCCCCAACTTGTTCTGAGCAGCTTACATCCCAGTGGTAGAATGGTTTTCTGGATTTGAGAGTGGATTGCTTTGTAAGTTGAGTGTGTGTGTGTGTGTGTGTGTGTGTGCAGGGGGATGAGGGGTATGGTTGCAGGTAATATCCATGTGAGATCCAGGCTAGTCACCAGTTTCTAGACTTTCCCCCTAGACTCTTCATGCCTGCTGCCTTTCTTCAAAAACTCCGTTGCTCCCATTGGTGTCTCATTTGTATGCATCTAGAACATTCTAGGTAGATAAGTAACATGGCTCCTCCCACCTCAGAGATTCAAGTCTCCAGAGCAGGCTGTGAGGTTTCATTTACTGTCACCACAGGGACAACAGTGGCCAGATTGCATCTCCAAAGGGTGGACACACAAATAAGCAAGCATTACAAGCTAGGGATCTCCAGAATGAACTCTGGCACGCTTAACCTCAGAAGATTAGGTCACAAAGTCCTTTTGACTCTTCATCCAGCAAACTGGTCATTGGCACATCCCACATACAACATCAAAGTCTGAGACAAGCTGATCCTGTCATTAAGAGTTTGTAGCATGAGGTCCCAACAAAAATAGCCCTGACACTTTCAACCTATATCTAATCCAAGGTGCCTGGCTTGCAAGGACACCCTCAGGATCAGGCCTGTGGATCGTTGACATACATTCATTCATGAAAGGGGTAAATAAGGCTTTCTGCTCCTCAGCTGAGGTTCTAGATGCTCTGGCCAGCCATTTGTATGCAATTCTGCACCAACTGCATAGGGTTGTCTCTGGAGGTACAGGGATATGGACACTGGAAAGGGTAACTGAAAGGAGCCTCCATCTGTATAGCTTTGAGGAAGCCACCATCCATGTTGGATTAAAACATTGCAGTATGGCTTGTACTGAGAATTTTGGTTTCTTTAATCCTAGCACTCGGGAGGCAGAGGCAGGTGAATTTCTGAGTTAGAGGCCAGCCTGGTCTACAAAGTGAGTTCCAGGACAGCCAGGGCTATACAGAGAAACCCTGTCTCAAAAAACAAACAAACAAACAAACAAACAAAAAAAAACAAAAAACAAAACCCAGTTGTGTAATGTGAAGGTGGCTTTGTTTTAATCCCAGGTGTAGGATACAGGGCTGCTTCAGACTGGCCACCACCAGTAGGATTTGTCTTGTGCTGTAGGAGGGGCGTGATTTTCTCCAGCTGCAGATAGCTTACCTTTGGAATTCTGGGAACTCCTGAGAGAGTATAAATTCGAGAGCCCTGAGAGGGCCTGTGGAGGCTGCTTGCTTCCCCCTGACACCCCTCTCCCCTGATACTGGTGGTTCCTGTTGCTGGGGTTTGTCAAGTGGCTGTGGGCAAAGAGACAAGAAGAAGTTGGAAATATCGTGATGATGAAGACTGGACTTGGCCCAAGGAACTTGATGTTCCTAACCAGCAGGAAGTGGTCTAAAGAGATCTATGTTCCCTTTCCCCTCTAACTTTCTTTCCCACTTACCTAGTGTTGGGGGGAAGGTTGTGTTGGAAGGGAGTAGGGTGGAAGGGAGGTAGAGATATAAGAACTCAATAAAGCAATCCGAAAAGTATGGCTACAGTGGCTGCTTTGGGTCACCCCTCCCCCATATGTTACCCACATGTTTATGCCCAGTCCAGATAACCTCATTGCTTCTCCAGGGTGAGCATTAGTGGAATCGTATTTCAGATTTGCCACTGGGCCAATGTGGGGGGTAGGGGTGGGTAGGAATTCCCGGAGAGGAATTCTCAAGAGTCTCTAGAGGTTAAGTGATTTGAATTAAATGTATTGGCAGAACCTGGCTCTGATCACCGGCCTTCCTGGAAGGTTGAAGCCAGATCCTCTCAAAGCCTAATTGCACTGAGACCCTGGGTCCCATGACAGTTGTATAGCCTCCCTCAAAACTTGGATCCAGGAACTCCAGGCAACCTTGCCCTTGTTTTGAGTCTCTTCAACCTTATCCACATTGAACTTAGCTAAAGACAAGTGTGATGAAGACATTCATCCCTACCACAGAGCACTTTCCAGGCAGGGAGACTGACCATCAAAGTCACTTCTGTGACCCAAGCAGTCATGCCCCAACAAGGATCAGATTGAGAGACCAACTGTACTGGCTAGTTTTGTGTCAACTTGACACAGCTGGAGTTATCACAGAGAAAGGAGCTTCAGTTGGGGAAGTGCCTCCATGAGATCTAGCTGTGGGGCATTTTCTCAATTAGTGATCAAGGGGGAGGGCCCCTTGTGGGTGGTACCATATCTGGGCTGGTAGTCTTGGGTTCTATAAGAGAGCAGGCTGAGCAAGCCAGGGGAAGCAAGCCAGTAAGGAACATCCCTCCATGGCTTCTGCATCAGCTCCTGCTTCCTGCCCTGCTTGAGTTCCAGTCCTGACTTCCTTGGTGATGAACAGCAATGTGGAAGTATAAGCTGAATAAAACCTTTCCTCCCCAACTTGCTTCTTGGTCATGATGTTTGTGCAGGACTAGAAACCTTGACTAAGACACCAACAAATACTAAACTCCTTGTACTCTTGGGAGCTGCCAGGAGAACTACAGAAGACTGTGCATCCAGGCAAATGCTTTCTACCAACTAAGTGCAGTGATGGATTAGTAATGTCTGCCACTGTACAGGGAAGCATAGTGGCAGGCCTGCCATGAACTGTCAGTTTTCACCTTATAAACAGGGAAAGTAGGGCTCACACGAATGTCAGGGCTGTTTTCCCCGCCTTGGATCCTGCTCTCTAGTTCTTAACAAATCAGGAAACTGAAAAACTGGCGGAGCCCAAGCATAAGACAATAACAAGAATGAGTTTCTTGAAATGAAAATCTCTGGTTTCTTTGGCGACTCAGTTGTGTCATGTAATATTTTTCTGGAACCTGTCTTACAAGAGAATGTTTTACTAAGTATAGACACTGTGGTGTTTTTCTGGAGGCATCCTGGAAAGGGGGCTTGAGAGAATAAATGATGTTTGTAAAGGGTAGAAATATATAGCCCAATAGAGAGTAGATGGCGTTGGATGGTATTGGTACGCATTACCAGTCTTTGTTGGTTATTGTCTGTTGGGTATTTATAGAGAGAAATGCAACAAAACATTCTGGGGGTGTTCCAGTGGCATCTTGACACTTCTTTAGTCTCGGGCAGATTGGCAGAGCCTTGTGGTTACTTCTGGACCCACCTGCACCTGCCAAGGCAGGGTGCTTCTCTCAGCCACTTTGTGCAGGTGGTTGATCAAAGTTGGACCATTGTCACAGGAGTGGGAGATAGCTTGAAGCATGGACTTTCACCTATGCTCAGGCCTTAACAGATAAGGGAGCTGGGTAGTGGCTTTTGTGGGTCTTACAAGGTAGCTGCCCCTGAGGCAGGATGTGTCCATATAAGGATACCACCATTAAGTGTTCAAGGCCTCACTACTGAACATGCTTGACTAGTCTGTTTGAACATCCTCAGTTTCCAGAAAGCTCAGGCTCCAGCTCTGACAGCCCTAAGCCAAGACCTTGTGAGAAAGGTATACAGCCTCCCCATACACCAAGGCTTCCAACCCAGTGTGCACACCCTGAGCCACGGAAGAACACAGCCAGAGAGAACCTGTGCATAACTAACTGTAGGGTTGTTGTTACAAAGCAGAAGGAAGGTAGCCCAGGAGAGGACCTGCCTAGTTGCAATAGCCCTGTTGGTTGTCTGACTTCTAGACCCACAGGTCAGATTCAAAGCCAAAAAGAGGGTTCAGTGCATCACTTTTGGCTTGAAGATGGGTTGAATTCTGTGAGGCAGGAGGCTTGGGGAGCTGAGGCAGTGACCGTACAGACAAGTCTTCAAGGAGAAAATGTTTGTCCTCCATTTCCAGGACTGGATTGTGACCATGAGCTTGAGAATTGTCCCCCATCCCCTGCATGTGTGTGTGTGTGTGTGTGTGTGTGTGTGTGTATGTATATGAAAGAAAGAAAGAAAGAAAGAAAGAAAGAAAGAAAGAAAGAAAGAAAGAAAGAAAGAAACCATTTTCAACAAACTAAGACCTAAAGAAACTGGGAGTTCTTCTAGATACTCTACACACCAGGGACCATGAGCATTGTGCTGGATTGACCATCAGACTGATGGTTGGGGCCAGGGGAGCAATATTAAGGTGGTCTGATAGTTTCATTTTCTGTTAGTAGACTCTTCCAAAGAGCAGCAGCTGGTTCTCACAAGAAGTAGCAGTTCACTTCAGGACAACCTACCCAAGAGTTCAAGACCTCTTGGCTTCTGCACTTAAGGGTTCTAAGGCTGGCTGGAGAGATGGCTCAGTGGTTAAGAGCACTGGCTGCTCTTCCAGAGGTCCTGAGTTCAATTCCCAGCAACCACATGGTGTGGCTCACAACCATCTTCCCAGTAGTTAACACAGTATATCCCTAGCAAGTTCTAAAAAGTGGGTAAGGGGCAGCCTGGCCTATTCCACAGTGATAGAATAAAGCTCCTAATGGAAGGCAGAAAGCTGAGTGTCTTAGTCAGGGTTTCTATTACTGCACAAACAACCAAGAAGCAAGTTGGAAAGGTTTTGTTCAGCTTACACTTATACATTGATGCTCATCACCACAGGAAGTCAAGACTACCATCCCAGAGATGGCACCACCCACAATGGGCCCTTCCACCCTTGATCACTAATTGAGAAAATACCTTAAAGCTGGATCCCACAGAGGCATTTCCTCAAGGGAGGCTCCTTTCTCTGTGATAACTCCAGCCTGTGTCAAGTGGACACACAAAACCAGCCAGTACTCCGAGTCCCCTCACAAAGCTAGAGTGGCCTGCTGATTCTCGTGAATGCCTGCTTTCATTTTTCTCCTCCACTGGAAGACTCAATGCCTGGGTTAGTTAGACATCCACACCACTGTCCATCTACTCCACAGTTCTCAGTCAATGCCTGTCAGAAGAGAGCATGCATTATTCATCTCTAATGGAAGCCTGGTTCTTCAAGGCATCAATGAATCAATGCAGGCGGCTTCTCAAGGCCAGATGACTGATGGAGAGTACCGCTGGGAGCAAGATGGTACCCATGACTATTCAGGGTGGCGTGGCACTAGCCGTTCTAACATGGATGGGCTAACTTGACAGAGCATCTTCAGATGGGCCTCAGTTTCCCCTGTGTGTACAGAGGGAGGAGGAAAGGTCAGGTGATATCGGACTCAGGTAGTGCTTAGCTACTAACAGTGGGGGACTTGTGTGTGAAGAGCCACTCCCAGAGTAGCTAAAGTGGCCAACACAGTTGAAACTAGTTAAGTTTTAACCAGCATAGACGCCTCCAGAAGTCAGGTTTTGGAAAAGCCATAAAAAAAAAAAAAAAAAAAAAAAAAAAAAACAACCCAGGAGTGATTCATATCCCCACAGGCAGCAATGTCAGCTTGCCATGGTGAGGCTAGCTCTGGACTTCATTGCCTTGGGTGAGGGCTGGCTTCCTTTGTGTAAGTCATCCAGGCTTATAAAGATTTGAGGGCAGGATGGAAAGGAAGGTGGGAGGATGGCAAAGCCCCATTGGACCTTTGCTTGAACCATGCTTGGTTCTGCTAAGACCATCAGATGGGGCCCCTGGGGCTTGTTTCTAGGAGCTGGTCTGACTATATACACTCAGGGGAATGAGGCCAGGAGCCCGTGGCAAATGTTTTTCAAGGCAGTGAGGAACTTGTGCCTCCAGAAGGGTGTGGATGAGCAACACCCAACTTCTGGTGCTGTTCCAGCTTCCCCCTTTTAGCTTGGTTGTTAGTCTCTGGGAGGCTGGCAGAGAGGCCTCTGGTGTGCCAGGCCAGTCCTAGAGTCAGGTTGCCCCTAGAAATGAAGCTTGAAGCAGGTACAGCTAAGGCCAAAGGGTAACCCTGAACACCTGGCAAGAGGTAGGACCCTCCAAGGACAAGAGCCAAAATATGAAGTTAAAGAGAGCCTCATGGGCCACATCTAAAATGCAGCCATTGTGGGTGGTGCCCCAAACCCAGACTCCTTCAGTCAGGCCTCCAGCATTAAAGATAGCTTCATGTAACACATGGTTTCAAGCATTTGATGTCAAAGACAGTACAACTTAGGTCATTAAACTACTTGATCTAATAGTCCAAGGAGTTATCAGGATGAGGGGTGAGGCCAGTCCCATTCACATCAACTCCAGAGTCTAATGTTGTTCAGGTCTCATGCTTTGCCTCCAGGAAACCCAGAGGCTTAGAGTTCCAGTTCCTAAAGCCATGGGTCCTCCACCCCCTTCATATAACCATTTCATGATAGTTGGAGTAAGTGTCGCATGCTGCCTTACCCCCAGGGCAACCCCGATGCTATTAAAGGCTGTCCATCCTGTACTGGACTTGGGTGGTACAGCCTCAGCTTCTTGCTCCTCCTCCACATCTTATGCCAAGTGTTCAACATCTTGAGCCACTTTTTCCTGCTTTAATTTACCTCCGTTTTCATCCTTCTGACTTTGCCAGCTGTGATTCAAATCCACTTCTCTCCTGGGTAATCCTTCCTTCTCTATAAACCAGCTTGTTCCCTATGTGGTCTGCCTGTACAGCAGTGAGAGACTGAACCCCTCACCCCTGAGACAGACAGACAGACAGACAGACACACACACACACACACACACACACTTTCACTCACTGACTCACTTTCTTCTTCGAACCAGCTCAGGATAAAGTTCTGCAGAACCTGTCCACCCCTCCCCATCACCTCTGACAGGTCTGAAGGGTCACCTGTGCTCCAGCCACAACATCCTTTTCTTCTTGGCCTGTATCAAGTGTTCTGACCTGGGGAGACCAGTAGACCAGTGGCCTCCTCCCTTGGATCCTTTTCTGGCATCTTTGTTTGGACTCCAACCACTGAAGTTTGTTGAGAGATGCTTCTAAGGATACAGTATCATTGTGACTGCCAACTCCTAAGCTGCTGCTGACCCAGTGTCCCACTCCTGCTGAGAGCATACTAGAAAACTCCTGAAAGACCTCTTCCAGTGCTCCGAAGGGCTTTAAATGTTACGGCCTGAAGCTCAAAGGCAAACGATTAAGGGCTTCAGGAACTCCTTAGCCACCTCCACAACCCAAGGAATTCTAAGACAACCTTCTGAAGTCCTCAGGAGTTGTTCAGCATCAAGAGTTCACAATATTGTCTACAAAGAAAATCCATTCATCAAAGACATCCAAGCACAGAGTATGGTCAGGATGTTAGTTAGCTGTGGTAAAGACGCTGAACGCTGTGCAGACTGGTGAAGATTGGAACGGTCTCATTCATAAGGTAATTCCAGCAACAGGAAAACATTCTTGTTTTTTTTAAGTAGCTACAGAGACAACAGTCTCCTTTTGGCTCCTGTAGTTATTGAAACTGGGCCTTCCAAATAGACCCAGGTTTGAAAGCCTTCAATATGAAGAGATACCTAAAAGGTACCTGAGTTTGAAGGTTTGTTACCCCCCGTTCTGAGATACTAAACTGTCAAATTGGCATTTGGCTTGGTTCTATGAGATTCTTAGGGTATTTAGTTGACTGAGGATTACTGTATAGTTTAAATACACCTAAAAAGTATCAAAGTTAACTTTATCCCTATCCCCTTCTCCTCAGTGTTCCCGTGAATGTTTTACCATTAACTCAAGAGTGCTGCTGGAAGGCACAGCTTTTCATTCTAGTGCTTGGGAGGCAGAGTTGGGCGATCTGAATCCAAGACCTGTGTGGGTTAACCATAGCTAGTTCCAGGCAGCCAGGGCTACATGCAGTGAGACCCTGTCTCTTAAAAAAAAGTCATAAAACTTTTGTATAAGACAATTGGGGAAGTCAATGTGGAGACCACTCATATTCTATGACCTTAGCATTTGACCTCAGTTCTTCCCTTGGCTAAATTCCAGGTGACAGGAGAAAACTCCGTGGAGTCTGACATTAGGGAATGGAGTGGTTGGGATTACACTACACTGGAGTAGGTGGATCCTGTGCCTATTTTTGAGAAAATTGGAGTCTGAGGAAGAAATGGGGGGGGACATTCCCTTTGGGGACAAGGTATGACCTGGACGGACACTGTAGATTTTGTCATTCTTCTAACAAGAGCATTGTACTGGCTGTTTTTTTTGTGTCAACTTGACCCAAGCTGGAGTTGTCACAGAGAAAGGAGCCTCCCATGAGAAAATGCCTCCATAAGATCCAGCTGTAAAGCGTTTTCTCAATTAGTGATCAAGGATGGTAGTCTTGGGTTCTATAAGAAAGTAAGCTGAGCAAGCTAGGGGAAGCAAGCCAGTAAGATACATCTCCCCATGGCCTCTGCATCAGCTCCTGCTTCCTGACCTGCTTGAGTTCCAGTCCAGACTTCCCTTGGTGATGAGCAGCGATGTGGAAAGTGTAAGCTGAATAAACCCTTTGCTCCCCAACTTGCTTTCAAGTCTTCCTTATGGTCACACAGGAGATGGTTAGTTACATCAAGGCTGGGACAGCAGCCCCAAGTTGGAGACTCATACACAGCCCTTGGTGGGCTCTCAAAGCTGTGAGCTGCTGAACCCAAGCCACCTGAAAAACCCATACAGTGTAATGAGGTACAGACTCTGACATGTAAGGACCTATTCTGCCCAGAGGTGAATAGGGCACCCAGTGTCTGATACCCACCAACAAAGGGGCTCAAGCTTCACTCTAGGCCACCGGCAGTGGCTTCAAACCTCCACAGTTGTCAAGCACAGAATCCAAAACTCGGGCATGTAGGAGGTGTGGGGAGAGGGAACCACCCTAACTGCTTAATGAGAGATGAGACAGGGCTTAGACCTGAAGGTCAAGTGCTTCACGAGACCTGAATAAACACCACCCCCTTTTCACTGGGCTATGGACATTATCCTTTGAGGGAATACAAGCCCCAAACTGAAGTCTAGAAAAATGAGGTCTGTCGTATCTCAAGTTGAGCCTGGTGTGGACATCAACCTCATGATGATTGCTCTTGTAGACCAGTGGGTGTGAACAAGTTCATGCTAAGTGATCATGCAGGTGCGACTAGCCTGGTAGAGGGGTCAACCTACCCAGGGTATCGAAGCAACTTGCTGAATGCCATGGAAACCCCAAAGTCACAGACTCAGGGTACCAGCAGCCAGCAGATGGATGCAAGTCTACATGTTTGTCACAGTTTCTGCTATACACCCTGGCTCAGCCACCGAGTCTGCTGGCCAAATCTGGTTCTTTCAGATTTGTGTGGCCTAGAACCGAGGCAGTCAGTGATGTTCTGGCAAGTAGGGCTGGCGCTCCTTGCGTACTGTCTTGTTTCCTGTTTTCTCAAAGCAGGACGGCGTTCTCCTCCACGAATGGACACACTGAGCCATGATTGTTAATCTTCGTTGTTAACTTGACAGCGTATAGAATCAAAACCTAAAGTTGATGAGGGCCGCTCCTGGAAGGACTTTCTTGATCCAATTTAAAACAGGAAGACCCAACCCTAGATCTCGGTGGTATGCCTTCTGATGGGCAGCCTCCGTAACACATGGAAGATGCAATTTTTACTTTTTTGCCTGCTTACCCCCCTTGGTGATTCCTGTGACACTCTCAAATGTGCCTGTTGTCACATGTCTCTGTTGATGATGGCGGTGGTTCCTGTCAGAAAATCTCTTCTGCCAGAACTCAACATGAACCTGTGGGTGCTAGTAATGGAGCTCAGGAGGTAAGACAATGGCTTGCAAGCTTGATAAGCTGAATTCAAACTGAGGGACCCACATGGTAGAAGAGAAGAGCCAATGTTGTCTTCTGGTCTCTACATATAACATGGCATGTATCATATTGTATACACACACACACACACACACACACACACACACACACAGAGAGAGTAAAATATTTAAACACTTTAAGAAAATTTTTTTTTTTAAAGCTGGCCTCTATCTATAAACCAGCTCTAGCAGTGGGCTTGGCTGCTCCAAATCCTGGCCAAACTTTCCCCAACAAAACCTTCATCTTATCCCCTGTCCATCCCCCTGTACCCCCACAATGCCGTGTTTGCTGATTGGATGTTGTTTTGTGCCTTTAACTTAGGTTGCTATCTGGGTATCTGGTTGTAGGGTGGGCAACTGTGATTTCAAGTCCTTACTAAATAATACTAAGCCCAAACTCAGGCTCTGATGATGTCCTTTCAACTCTGAATCTGTGTGAGCATCTTCCCTTGACTCTGTTTTCCCATCTGAAGATGTCAGAGCCCCAAGATGTTCTAATGATCAAGCAAGTTCGTATGTGTCATATGATCGAGTGTGGTCAGTATTATAAAGGGGGCCTATTTATTAACAATGAGGAGATATGAGAGTGATCAAGGAGGTGCATGCCTGAAATCCCAGCCCTGGAGAGCTTGAGACAGGAGGATTTTGAGTTTGAGGACAGCCTGAGCTATATATAGCAAGAGGCTATCTCAAAAACTAAGTACATCGATAAGGCCAGTAAGGTAGCTTGGTGAAAGGTGCTCACCACTGAGATCTGAGTTCAGTCCCTGGGACCCACATGAAAGAAGAAGAGAACCAACTCTTACAAGTTGTCCTTTGACCTCCACACTTGCACACTGGCATGTTTGTGTGTAAACACACACACACACACACACACAGACACACACACACACACACACACAGACACACACACACACACACACACGGTTAAAGAAGTCTATTGTAATTGTGAATAACAGCTTTAGGGACAGGAAGCAAGCTGGTGGCTCCCAGAATCTGAGAGGAAAGACTGAGGAACTGAATGGTAGATAAGAAACTTCAATTTAGACAGATACAAACTCTTTGGGACCTTAGAGAAATGGTGACTGTGAGATACTGTGAGTATACCGAACACTACTGGGTTGGAAATCTCAAAGTGGTTCATTTTTACACCATGGGAATCTTTCCCTAATAAATAATTTTTTTGGGGGGTGAACCCCCACAAACATAGATAAAGGAGGGTAGAGAAGAGCAAGAGAGAGAGAGAGAGAGAGAGAGAGAGAGAGAGAGAGAGAGAGAGAGAGGACAGATACTTGTTTAGCAAATCTGGGCTGGCTCATTCCAGCATCCGTATCTCCTTCTAGGAATGTGCAATGGGATAGCTGCTTTTGTCTGAGTCTCCACTTTCCAAACCACACAAACTAAGAGGGGAAGACACATGTGAGTTTGAGTTCAGTGACCCTCTACAGTACTTCAGAACACAGGTGGCAAAGCTTAAGACTCTCAGGTTTCAGGGACATCTGGTGACCTCCCAGAGTCCAAGTTCCCCAATTTATAACCCTCTTCTGTGTGTGCACCCTGATGGTGATGCCTCTTCAAACATCCTCTGTCTAGACTGCCGAGAGGATGTGAGGGAGCTGGTGTGCCCTTCCTGGGCAGCCCTCCTCCATGGCTACTTATCCCTTTCAGAACTATGCAGAGCCAAGAACCCTGGTGACCGTGGGACCATGCCTGCTGTCAGGGATAATACAACCTATCTTAGGAGAATACAAAGTCATTACATGTCACTACAAGGATGGGTCTCTGGACAGGAGCCATTGACTTTTTGTTCCCTTCATTGCTCCCATGCACAGACCTATTATTGATACATAGTAGGTATTTATAAATACATAGACATGACTGAGTGAATGAGCAGAGGGTAAAGGATGTGGTGTGGAGGTAGACATGGGAAGACTTATAGCTGGGGAACTTGCTCAATGGATAAGGTGCTGGTTCTGCAAGCACGAAGACCTGAGTTCAGTCCCCAGAACCCATGGAAGATAAAAGGTGAGAGAGAGCAGTACACAGCTGTGTCCCCAGTGCTGGGAGACAGACAGATAGGAGGATCCCTGGGGCTCACTGGGCAGCTAGTCTAGCCAATACATGAGTTCTAGGTTCAGTGAGATAGTCTATCTCAAAAGAAAAAGTGGAGAAATGATTGAAGAAGGCACAGGTGGTGGCCTCTGGCATGTGCATGCACATGCACACACATGTACACACAGACACACACACACATGCACACACACATATACACACACATATCTATATATACAGAGACACACATAGACACACACACAGACATACACAAAAACACCCACATAAATACACACATTCTCAAAAACACCCATATAAACATATACATATATACACATACACAAAACACCCACATAAATACACACATACACAAAAATACCCACATAAACACACACATATACACACAAACACACATACACACATATACACACACATAAACACACACACACACACACACACACACACACACACACACACACAGAGGAAATGAGATGAACAACAGACAAATGTAAGCTCAGAGCCCAGGTCTGTCTAGTTTGCCTAGGGCCACTGGTCAGGATAAGAGTGCCAAAATTCTTTTAATATTAAAAAAATATTTTATAGTATGTGCGTGCCTGCATGTATGTGTTTATGCACCAAAGGCATTCCAGGTTACCAAAAGAGGTCAGAAGAGGACATCCATTCCCTGGTGGTTGTGAGCCACCCTGTGGATGCCTAGAACCGAATCTGGGTTCTCTACGAGAGTACCCAGTGGTCTTCGCCACCGAGCTTCCTCTCCCTCTCAAAGAGTCCTGAGCATATGCATTTGAGGAGACCATTCCCTCTGGGTAAAGCAGGAGAGTGGGTCACCCCGTCTACTGATTTCTAGATACCCAACCCATGTAAAGCCTTCATCATCCCTGAGCCTCACTTTCTAGAGCTGTGCATGGGAAGAGAGATACTGTGTGCCTCTTCTTTCAGGGCTCCCATGGGGAATCAGGGAGATGAAGATACACACTGAGGAGTGACTCGGTGCCTCGCAGACACCTGGGACTAAGGGGTGATGGCTCTTCTTGCTGCCTCTACTTCAGCTGGCATATGGGATTACAGGTACATCTGACATCTCCACAGATGCTACTGAATCCCCTTAAATTAAGATCCAGTGGTGGGGCAGGATGACCTTGGAAGCTGGGGAGGTGAGCCACCACCAGCCAGAACCATAAGGGATAAAGTCTCCTGTCCCTCTCCCTGAAAGGAAGTGGCCTCCCCCTTCCCCCCCCCCAGTGTGTGTGCTCTTGGCTCTCATATCTAGCTACTTCACCCTGATCCCCAACAGATGTTCCCCCAATGCAGCTTGCTGTAATCTCAGGGCCTTAATATAGAGCCAGAACGTGATAAGTTCAAAGCAGCTGTCATCATCCCCACATGAGGATGGTCTGGTCATTGTTTGGGACTGTCCCCTTCTGACTGTCCCTTGAAGGAGAATGTGTTTTCTCCCATCACCTCTTTACCACATATACCCTGCCTCCCCCACATCTTATTCCTGCCCAGATGATAAGTATGCCTTAGAACCTTATAGAAAGTGCTTGGCAGGGCTGGAGAGATGGTTCAGTGGTTAAGAGCACAGACTACTCTTCTGAACATCCTGAGTTCAAATCCCAGCAACCACATGGTGGCTCACAACCATCCGTAATGAAATCTGATGCCCTCTTCTGGTGTGTCTCAAGACAGCTAAAGAAATCTTTGGGCTGGATCAAGCAAAGGCTCTAAATTCAATTCCCAGGAACCACATGATGGCTCATAACCATCTGGACAGCTACAGTGTACTCATATACATAAAATAAATAAATAAATCTAGAAGAAGAAGAAGAAGAAAAAGAAGAAGAAGAAAAGAAGAAGAAGAAGAAGAAGAAGAAGAAGAAGAAGAAGAAGAAGAAGAAGAAGAAGAAGAAGAAGAAGAAGAAGAAGAAGAAGAAGAAATAATAGTGGTGCTTGATGCATCAGAATGAAGGGAATGAAAAAGAGGAAAAGAGCTTAGAGAGGAAGCCTGGTCCAATCTGAACCTAAAAATCAATATTAACAGGCTTTAGATTGCAGTGCTGCTGAACTTGGACTCTTGGGGACACAAGGCAGATGTTCACTGGGCAGGGGAAGGGAAGAGCTCGCGCAAGCAGCTGGGAACCCAGCGGGGAGCTTCCATTTGCAAAGGCTCTGGGGGCCCTGCTAATGAGAAGCCAGGAGTCTTCCAGGAGAGTGGGGCGGAGGCAGGGATGGAAAAGTGTTTGTACACCTGTCTGATTTTGCTATGTTCATTCAAATGATCTCAGAGCCCCAGGTGGGAGGTCTGCATAGTTTGGCCAGACCAGCAAGGCTTCCTGAAGATTCTCTAAGTGTCTGGCACTGTGTCAGACTCTGGCTACTCAAGCTAGGTCAAACCCACTGCCTGTAAGGAGATGAAACAAGAAACTGTTCACTCAGAGCCGCCATTGTCCGGGTGGGTCTGTTTGCTGTCTGACCGTTGTGATAGCTGCAGACACTGGTGCCAGGGCTCAGCGTGAGTGATTTATCAGTATGCAGATACTGTGAAGGCAGAAAGCTGAAGTCTGAACTGCTTCCAAATGCAAACTTTAGCCTGCTGACATAATGCTGGAGAGTTTTGGATTTGGGAGGCTATAGCTCAGTGGCGCTTGCCTACCATGCTGGAGACCCTTGGTTCAATTCTCCAGTCCTGCTAAGGTGAGAGAGGACCACTGTCTCAGGGCTGGAGAGATGGTCTAGTGGGTTTGTGGCTTGTCTTGCAAACACGAGGACCAGAGATCAAATGCCCTGCAATGTATGCTGATGCTGTGCAGGTGTGATGGTTCACATGTAATCCCAGAACATAGGAGGTGGAGACAAGGGGTCCCTGGGGCAAGTTGACTAGCCAAGACGAGCTGAACAAGTCAGCCACGGGTTCAAGCAAGAAACCCTGCCACAATATATGGGGTGGAGAAGGACAAAGACACCTGGTATCAATCTTTTCCCTCAACACTCATACACACACATGTGCACGTGTACCCCACCACATGTGTACAAACACATGTGCACCCTCTCCACATGTGTATACACACAGTGCATCCCCCACATGTGAGCACACACAATGAGAACACACACATGCACACAGACCACATACATGTCTATACATATGCCTAAGAATATTGGCCTTTGAATGTTGAACATTGTGGATTCAAGATTTTTAAATTATGGGGTGTGCCATGAAGAAAACTGGAGTTGGGAACAACCTATAACAATAATACCTTTAATAACATAGAAGTGTGTAGCTGAAGCCATTCCTGGATGTTGAGAGGGCCTCGGGTACGAGCAAAGGGTCTTGTGTACACAATCCTATTAGGATGTCACTGTAACTTTAATGTATATGATTCCAGCCACTTTGGATAGGTAAATTAACTCACTTGACCAGGGTGAGTGCCCTTCAAACAATCTGAACTTGCAGGCATCAGATGGCAAAACCTGATTCTTCTGATATCTACAAACCTGCCCATCCAAAGGCCTAAAGATGTGTGATTTAGCGGCAGTCTAGCTGGAGATTTATTTCCTTACAACACTGAAAGAAAATCTATTTATCTCCATGCCTAATAAAAGAACGTGGCTGGGTTTTCCATCATGCAATCGGAGAAACCAAAGAATCTGTTGGCACCAAGATTCTCATTTTACAGGAATTAACCTGTGCCCCCATGGTCCTTCTCTCTGCCCTGAGCCCTCCAATCCTAGGCTAGTCACTTAGGGAGGGTGCAATTCATATAGAATCCACCCAAAAGACAAGACCTTAAAAATTCTTCCCAAATGGAAATAGCATTGCTTGCCACAGTGAAGGAAGAGGCGGGGGAAGTTAAGAACCAAATACAGCAATAAGGAGAAGCCATAAATAGCTCTCTCGTGCAGGTGAGGGAACAGGGCCTGGGGTTAGTAATCTTGCTCTGCAAAGGGTCTCATGGTAGGTGTCATAATTTATAGCCTGTTGTCATCGCTCGACTCTGCCGCTGCTCAGGGGAGCAGGTTTAGACACCATTTGAACAAACAAATACACAGGCTCACGTCTCAAACTTTATCTGTAAGCAGAGGTGTCTTGGGTGTGTTGGTAGCATGGTGCTGGGAGGATTCGAACCTGCTACCCTCATTTTATAATGTGTTAGCAAGTGTCTTTGTTGGGGGGATTTTTATTGCTGTGAAGAGACGCCAAGCCCACAGCAACTCTTATAAAGAAAAGCGTTCTACTGGAGCTAGCTTGCAGTTTCAGAGGTTTATTTCACAACCACAGGTTCAGAGATTCAGTCCATTACCATCACGGCGGGAAGCATGGTAACATTCTAGCAGACATGGTGCTAGGGAGTAACTGGGAGTTCTACATCTGGATAAATAGGGCACAAGAATAGCAAGGGCCACCCCCTCATAGCTCACCCCCAGTGACACACTTCCTCCAACAAGATCACACCTCCTAATAGGGACCAAGCATTCAAATCAGGGAACCTGTGGGGGCCCTTGCTACTCAAACTACCACAGCAAGCTCTCTGGAAACTGAAGTGACCTCAATACATACTCATATTATTGGCTCTCTTCTGTGTGTTATCTCCTGGAACCCCCATCTCCTAAACGTGAGGCTGTGGCTTCTGTCTTTGCAGGCAAGAAGGGATGAATTGAATAAAGAGGCTGTTTACAAAGGAGGCAGGGATGCTGGCAGGGCTCTGGGAAGTGTGTGTGTTTCTGTGTCTGTGTGGTGGGGCTATGATATCCATCCCTCTAGCAAGTGATCCAGCTGGGGATTTTGAAGTGGAACTCTCCTCCACTATGGGAACAATGACATCATAAGGAACATATGGGGGGATCAGAGGCTGCCTGCCAGGAGCTGTGTCCTAGGGTCATAGCATGTAGCTAGTCTGAGCAAGAGGAACCAGGGAAGAAATACTCTGACCTCTGTCAATTCCCTCCACCCACTCTCTGCTAACCCCACCTCCTAACTGTCCAACTCCCAACTGAAAGGCACTGGGTTGAGAGTGTCTCTGGGATCGTGGGGTGCAGACTGACAGATAGACAGACAGCCCACAGATAGGTAGTGTGTCCTGTGCTTAACAGAACATGGTCAATGTTAGATTCCAAAACAGGGTGGTCACACTCTACCTGCTGGCTGTGATTTTAGGATGATCATTTATGTTCTTTTTAAAATTCTACCCCTGTCCATGAGATGGGAAGAAAATTTTCCTCAAACATGTTTTAGGATCTGAGGTGGAGCTCAGGAATGTAGAGCAGACTCATCATGTCTTGGGTTCAACCCTCAGCCAAAAAAGAAGGCCACTGTCTTCTCATCTAGGTGAGGACTTACGCAGTGCTCTGTTGATTTGGCTCAGTGGCTCATTTAAAGCATAGTTGATTCTTTCCTGGTTCACTAAAATAAAGCAAACGCACGGTTCAAATTCAATCAGCTCTGGAATTCTATGATCTTCCACGGGCCTTTCTACTGTAGGACTGGTCTTTGTCATTTAACAATACGTCATTAAAACAGATCACTGGTTAATTACTCTTCCGTGATGTCTCTGGAAGGACCAATTCTTCTTCATCTCCCAACATTTCCCAGTCCCTCCAGCCAAGGCTTTTGCCTGAGATGCTGGATAATTTTCAAATTTTTGCCCATGTATGGAACTCTGTCACAAACATCTCTCACATACAACCTGCATATTTCTTGATCAAATGGCCGTGTGGCACTTTTACAGCGCTGACTGGGGCTGGACAGATCACAGCCTCCGGAACAGTTAAACCAATTTAGTTCATTCACTATAAGTCTTTCCAATGACTCATTAGTGACCCTCATTTTGTGTGAGTTCACCTCTGAGATTGATTTCATTTTCTCTAACTGGAAAAGCTTTGGGCAAAAGCATGGTCAGGGTGGACACAAATAACCCATTTGATCTGTCCTGGAAATGCCAGAACAACTTTGCCCTTTCCCCGAAACTTAGAGTCCAGTTGTCTGAGGAGCTGCTGTCTGCCCTGCCACAGTGGACATTGAAGACTGCCCTGTGCTGAATCTGAAATCAGGAACCCCAAACCCCAAGCCTGGTAGTGGTATACCTACAGCCCCAAAGCCTGACAGAGAGAGAACCTAGCCAGGTTCTCTGTGATGGCGTTTTGTCCCATTTTGTTTTTGTTTTGTTTTTTCGAGACAGGGTTTTTCTGTGTAGCCCTGGCTGTCCTGGAACTCACTTTGTAGACCAGGCTGACCTCAAACTCAGAAATCCACCTGCCTCTGCCTCCCAAGTGCTGGGATTAAAGACATGTGCCACCACGCCTGGCTTTGTCCCATTTTGTGATAGCCAAGATGTCACCTCAGATTCAGTCACCTCGCCCCACTGGGATAACCTTACTTGGAATGAGCAGGTCCTGCTGTGTGAGGAGAATAGAGCTAATGATATTGAACTCACTCCATGTAAAGTGACTTGGGCTGGGTTTCCTAGAGAAGTCTGACAGGGAAAAGTTTGTCCCAGAAAAACTTAAGTTCAATGCTCAGGGGCTCTGTTCAGCTCAAGTTGAGTGTTAGCCTTACCCTCGGGGAGCTGAGGCCCTGGATTCCATCTTATGATGATAATTGGAAAAATTACATGCTTGAAAATTATAATTTCATAATCTTTATTTTTTACTTCGAATAATATTAATGGGCAAGTATTTAAAAGAAACACCATGGCAAGTCAAAAAGAAATCACTGAAGAAGATAAAGTTTCCCTGGGTTGGTTAGATGGCTCAGCAGGTAAAGGAGGTTGCTGTCAAGCCTGCTGGACCTGAGTTAGAGCTCAGGAACCCACGGCTGGGAGGAGAGAACTGACTCCAGCAAGTTGGCTTCTGCCCTTCAACTTTCCTGGGTGTATTAAGGCACAAACTCATCACCCATCTCACACACACACACACACACACACACACACACACACACACACACACACACACCACAAATACACACAAATGAATACCTCCCCAACTCCCAAATGTAAAGAAAACTCTTGACGGTAGTTTACTGCTTTGGGAAGAAAGCTCCTTCCAGCCTGCATTAGTGATGGTGCTCCTTGCTGTGACCAAATCCCAGAAGAGAAACAACTTGAGAAGCATGGGGGGGGTGCAGTGCATCATGGGAAGGGGTGGTCTGAGGGCAGGAGCCTGGGTCACTGATCACTTGGCTTCAGGAAGTGGGGCTGGACCATAAAACCTGAAGGCCTCACCCCACAGTGACTTGATTCCTCCAGAGAGGCTCTTCCTCCCAGCTTCACCAAAAAGCTCACCACCAGCTCTAGGGATCAGGGCTTTGAACTCACGAGCCCCTGGAGGACAGTTTATGCTCTGGCTGCGTCGTCGTTGTGCTGACCTTCACTGGCCTGACTCCGGGCTTTCCTTGGCTTTCAGATTCACTGTGTATTCGACTGAACTGCTTCTCTTCCCCAGTGAAGGAGCTAGAGAAAGGACCCAAGGAGCTGAAGGGGTTTGCAGCCCCCTAGGAGGATCAACAATATGAACTAACCAGTACCCCCAGAGCTCCCTGGGACTCATGGCTCTAGCTGCATATGTAGCTGAGGATGGCCTACTCGGCCATCAATGGGAGGAGAGGCCCTTGGTCCTGTTGAGGTTCTATGCCCCACTATAGGGCAATGCCAGGGCCAGGAAGCAGGAGTGGGTGGGTTGGGGAGCAGGAGGAGGGGGAAGGGATAAAGGATTTTCGGAGGGGAAACTAGAAAAGGGGATAACATTTGAAATGTAAATAAAGAAAATAATAAAAAAGGGAAAAAAGAAACATAAATTAGTACCCAAACAAACAAACAAACAAACAGAATCCTCTGTGTTGCCAGACAGTGGTGGTGCACGCCTTTAATGCCAGCACTTGGGAGGCAGAGGCAGGTAGATTTCTGAGTTTGCAGGCAGCCTGGTCTACAGAGTGAGTTCCAGGACAGCCAGGGCTATACAGAGAAACATATCTCAAAAAAACAAAAACAAACAAACAAACAAACAAACAAACAAAAAACAGAACAAAAGAATCCTATGTGTTCTGTGTGTGGGCAGCATACAGCATTCTCTCTTTCTCTCTCTCTCTCTTTCTCTCTCTCTCTCCTTCCCTCCTTCCTGCTCCTCTCTCCTCCCTAGTCCCCTGGCTTGTCTAGGCTTACCAGGCAAAGGCCTAAAAATGGAAGACAGACGCCACTGGAGAAGTTTATGAATGCACACGGCCCGCCGGAGTAGGAAGGTTGGTTCTGTGTTGTGTGTTACAAGGAGTGGCCCCACCCAGGGACTGTGTGTTCCCGTCCTTCCTGTCCTGCCTGTCTTATAGCCAAGCCCCTTCATGGGGCCGATCCACAAGCCACACACCTCTGGATCCAAGGAGAACTGTTGGAAGAGGGCTTGCAGCCTGGCTGCCCCAGGACCACGCTTATAATGGGTCTGCCTGCCAGGTGGTTCCTGACTTGAAGGCCCCAAATGAGTTGGCTGTGTACCATCCAAACAAGGGTGCGGAGTTCTGAAAGAGCCAAAGAAGGGGAGAAAATCTAGGCAAAAATCAAAGTACAATGAGTCGCCAGGTTGGGCTTTTATCCAGGTCCTCTGTTCCTTTGGCCGGAGTTCCTTCAACCAGACCTCAGATGGTCTCCAGACACAGTAGGGCAAGTCCTCAGAACTGGGTCATGCCCTGGCTTCAGGGGACTAATAACTCCTGCACCTGGGAGAGGCACACATGCCCCAAACTGATGTAGTTAATGAAGGGAGCCAAGGAACAGGCTGTTGTTCAGGTTCCTCGGCCTCTGTTGGTTTCCTGGTCTCCATCCACTCCCAAAGCTCATCCCTGGGGGGTCCAGCTCTGGAACATGCTAGGATCGTCCCTTGGATGTAGACAACAGTGTCCCATGAAGCCAGCCAAGAATCAGAAGACTTGCCCTGAGGAAAACCACAGGCCCGGAGAAACCCCGGGTCTCAGGTTTCTCCAGTAACAACCTTAATTAAAACTGGACAATGTCCCTGTCCACTCTGTCCTTCCCAGATCTTCCAGGCTCCTCCTTGGCTGGATTAGGTAGGTCCGAGGATAGGATGTTGCAGAGCACAGAGTCAGGCAAAGGATAAACACAAACTTCAGAGACTAGACTCAGACTCTTGCTCATGGAAAGTGTCAAGGGGCAGGTGATTGTGTCTGTGTGAGCCTCAGTGGCTGATCTGTAAAATGGGTAGCAGTAAGGACCTACCTCAAAGAGTCGTTCGGAAATTTGGGTAAGACATATGACACCTAGGGATTGCTAAGCCTGGGCAGAATGAGCAGCTGGGTACTGTGGCAAAGGTCACCACAGAACCATCCTCAGCTGCGTTCATTCAACTGTCGGTTACAAAAATGTGTGAGTCAAATAACTCAAGGCTGGGATTGTATCCCAGATCTTTTTATTATTAAATCTTACTTAGTTAACAACAAAGGCCCTTTGGGTCTAAGTCACTACCAGTATTGGCTACATACTTGCCTCAGTGGTATTCTCAATGTCTGGCTTTCCAACACTTTTAGGATTTAGTTGTCATGACTAGAAGAACACTTAGGTAATTCTTAAATGAATCCAGCTTGCTCATTTTCACAATTTTATGAAGAAAGTTACCTAATTCCCATTTCACAGGTAATAAGACCGAGACCCAGAGCATCTTAGCCATGTGCCCTCAGTCCCATAACAATTATTTGGCAATGACTGTATTGAAGGGCCAGGGTTTGGAGTAGCTTTAAGAAAGCTCACTTAACTTACTTCTGTAAGTTTAGAGTTTAAGCACTGCCCACATGTAGCAGAGGCTAGCCCACACGTGTGGCTGTTATTTGCAGAATCTTTTGCTGATGATATCCAGCCTGTGTGTTCATTCTGCGTGTCCTATTGTCCCGGGTAAACGATGCCTCCTTACTAGCAAAGAATGCAGAAGGGCCTATCTTAGCTGCATAAAGGGGATTGATGGGTGGAGAGACTCCAGGGAGGGAAGTACCCTCACCCTCCATCCCCAGCCTCATAAACCAGGCAAACCACATGCCCCCCCACCGAGGAGACACACACCCTGGCATCCATCCAGAGCAGAAGAGGCCGCACCTGTTTGCAATGTAATTTCGTCATTATCAGCCTGTACCCAGCTGAAACTCAAACACCGGGGAAGGGGTGGGGAGAGGATGATGGGTGGGAGGAGATGCCGAGATGCCGGGGAGGAAGGCTGATCAAGTGTCTTAAATTGCTTGCACTTTAATGCCTTATATAAAATTTTCCTGTAATGCGTGTTACCATAAATAAAAGCGAGCTGCACAAGCCTGCAGCTGGGGCGGCTTCACACGCTGTCTCCCGCACCGTCTGCAGTCAGTCGCTGGCTCTCCTTGCCAAGGATCGTGCTGTGAGCTGCCTTCTCCTTGTGCCTAGCTTTACCTAGCTCTGTGGCACTCTGTATGGGGAAGCATTTGGGATTCAGGGTCCATAGAACCAGTCTCCTTCAGGGGTTCATCTCTGCTTTAGAGAGAATGGGGGTGGGGCAAATCGCATGATCCCCAGATCCTATCTAGCCACCTCTGTTCAAATCCACAGTCCACCTGGAGGGCTGCAGACTAACAGTGTAATCCCAAGTCCTGGCCCCACAAACCCCACCAGATATTGGGGTCACTGGGGTGCGCTCCAACCATTCCAAAGGGAATGCATTCAGGATGCACCTGGGCAGATGATAGAGGCAATTTCCTCATTGGTGAGGTGCAGTTTCCTTTGCTGGTTTACCATGGGCTTGCTGAATACCCAAGGATTGCCTGGAGCTGCTGCAGAGGTGGCTGGAGTGATGATGATGATGATGACAGGAGAGGAGGAGCGTGGACAGGAAGGGAGGAGGCAGATGAGCAGGAAGGGAAGAGGAGGGTGAGCAGGAATGGAGGAGAAAGAGGGTGAGCAGGGAGAGAAGAGGGTAAGCAGGAGGGTGAGTGGGAAGGGAAGAGGAGGGTTGAGCAAATAGACAGGAGGAGGGTGAGAAGGGAGGAGGGTGAGTAGGTAGAGAGGAAAGGTGAGCAGGAAGGGAGGAAGAGGGTGAGCAGGAAGGGAAGAGGAAGGTTGAGCAAATAGGAGGAGGGTGAGGGGAAGGGAGGAGGGTGAGCAAGTAGAGAGGAGGAGGGTGAGCAGGAAGGGAGGAGGGTGAACAAGTAGAGAGGAGGAGGGTGAGCAGGAAGGGAGGAGGAGGGTGACCAGGAAAGGAGGAAGCAGGTGACTAGGAAATGAGGAGGAAGGTGAACCAGAAGGGAGGAGGAGGGTGAGCAGGAAGGGAGAAAGAAGATGAGTAGGAAGAGAGGAAGAGAGTGAGCAGAAAGGGAAGAGGAAGGCCAATAGATGAACATCCAGTGTATTTTCTGATAACACTTGAGTGTGCTCCAATGTCCAGGCTATAAAAGGTGAGGAGACCTGATCTCTGGCACAGATGCCCACTGGGAACTCTTAACACAGTGCCCGAGCTCTCTGTCTCCTCATCCACCAGGGAAATCCAGGACCACCACCGTGGAGTGTTGGAACAAGGACATTACCAGCAGCCAATGTCCAATGAGGGTGGGGAGATCCCTTGCTCCATTACCCCATAGCTCATCTCTATGTTCACCCATGGTATATGAAGGCAGGCTGTTCCGTACCACCATCATCTCACCATCAGACTGTGCTAATCGACTCAGAACAGCACAGGATCTAAGTGTCCCTCCAGTCACCTCCACACCCCTCACCTTTACTGTTGTATAGCATCATTCTGACCTGACCACCATCACAGCTCACCACTTGCACGTGTTTCCGTTTGTCTCCTGTGTCTGATCTCTTGATCGGGGCATTCAGTGATGAGCAGGGACTCTGCACTCCTTGGGAAAGCCTTACCACAGCAGCTACCATGCTTTCTTCATACAGACCTCCTGGTTGTTCAATGTTCTTCTACTCAAGATGCCTGGGTACTAGGATTGCAGGCATGTGCCACCACGTTTGACCCAACCTTTGTTTGATTGTTGCTACTTACATTTACTTCTTCACTTATCTCATCTGCTCAGAGGTCAGTTGGTCCCTAACTAAGGGAAGAAATTCAGGTTATCAGACTTAGCTGCAAGTCCCTTTTCTCACTGAGCCATCTTGCCAGCCCTAACCACTGTTTGTGTGTGTGTGTGTGTGTGTGTGTGTGTGTGTGTGAGTTAGTTTGTTATTGTTTTGTTTCGTTTTTTAGACTGGCTTTCACTGTGTAGCCATGGTTGGTCTGAAACTCACTGTGTACCAGGCTAGTCTTGAACTCACAGAGATTCACCTGCCTCTCTGCCCGGGATTAAAGGTATGTACACAGACCTAACCATTATAGTTTTAAATAAGCATTTTATTTGTGTCTTCTTCTTTAGGAAATGTTTATGGATTT
The DNA here is from genome assembly GCA_902729485.2 of Mus minutoides. Taxonomy (NCBI): domain Eukaryota; kingdom Metazoa; phylum Chordata; class Mammalia; order Rodentia; family Muridae; genus Mus; species Mus minutoides. The sequence continues at coordinate 1,182,063 of LR749484.1, forward strand.
TCATAGGCACTATGTGTTTCATTTTTTTCCTCAATACAAGGAAAGAAAAACCTACAACATACCTATAACGATGGCATTTAATTCTTCCCTGTTCACTGTGAAGAATTTGGAATAGTCTGGTAAACTGAAAGCCAAGTGGGTAGGCTGGTCTTGTCCTCACTGTGTGACCCAATCTGGTCCAGTCTGTTCCAGGGTATCATGGGAGGAGTCTCTATGCAAATATGGCTTCCCAGCCCCACCCCTGCCTTATGCTTCCGAAAGGAACTGCCCCAGTAGCCCTGTCTCCCTACCTGGCCTAAGGAAGCAGCGTGGGCCGCCAGGAAACACAACCTAGGGCTGCTTCTCGAGACACTGGTCTGCCACCTTCTCCTTGCCCTCCATTTCCGTGGAGCCCCGGACCTGCCCGTTCAATGGGTCTTTCATTTCTGTGACCCCCGAGGTCATCTGTTTTCAGAGCATGAAATATGGCTGCCTGCTCGCAGGACAGAAGCCAGGAAGAGGTGCGCCAGTGGGGAGCCTCCTGTCCAGCAAGCGAGCATGACTAATGATGATGAGGGTGTTGGGCAGGGCAGGATTCATTCAGTTCCTTGTTCCTCGGGGATTAACTCTTGGTGGGCTCTTGTGCCTCTGACCCCAGGTGCCTGGCTTTCCTGAGCACTGGGCTCTGGGCTTTTATTCACCCATGTCATGGTAAGAGGGGGAGAAGAGGAGGCAGAACATGAGGTAGAATGGAAAGGGGAGATGCGCATGTGCACACACACACACACACACACACACACACACACAGTACAGGCTTACTGCTCTTCACCAACCAAACAGGTCAATTGAAGGCTATCACAGGATGGGGATGGCCACATATGACAGTGGAGAAGCCAGGAAAACACTAGATGAGAAGTGTGCCTGTGTATCGGGGGGTAAATTTCAGAAAGTTAGTACAACACATACAAACATACACACACACACACACACACACACACACACACACACACACACACACACGTGCTTGCGCGCACATGTGCTTAAAAAATAAATTAAGAAAAGAATCCCTTACCTCTACCTGTGCCATCCCACCCTGGAAGCGAAGAAACCTGATGTGCATACAGAATTTGGGGGTCTTGATAAAGTTTGTTTTTCTTGTATGTAGTGCTGAGGACAAAGCTAAGGGCCTTAAACATTCTAGGCCAGCGTTCTCATGCTTGCTCCACCATTGGCTGCATCCCCTGGCCTATTTATACTTCTGAAGTTTGAGACATAGTCTGCCAAGCTGTCTAGGCTGATCCCAAACTTATGATCCTCCTGCCTCAGCCTCCCAAGTAGCTGGGGTTATAGGCCCGGGTCACCACATCCAGCTCTAACCAAGAGATCCCGGTGTAAGGGGGTTGGGGTGTAGCTCCACAATCTGAGACTCCAACCAGCCATATTAGGGGAATCCCAAAGCTCAGAAACTGTGGCTTTGAGTCCTGATGGTGCTCAGAGAGGAATCCCAGATCAAAAAAAAAGACCCTAGGATCCACACAGAAGAGTCCTCCTTAAGGACCTCCCAGATCTGCTCTCTGCAGTGATGGATACATAAACCGGACAAGCTTGTCCCCCAGCCCGGGGGGGAGGGGATTCAGGGTGCTTTGCCTTAGAGGGTGCATCTCTAAGTGGTCCAGGCGCTCTGGCACGTCGCTGACGCGTCTACCTTTCGCTTTTAAAACTAGGAGGAATTCCAAGAAAATGTGATCCATATGTCAGCTTCCTCTAGGCCTAAATCATGAAAGTGCTGCTGTGGGGTTTAAGAGCTATTGATGTCCAGGACACCTTATGCAGATCTTTAAAATAAGCATCTCTGGGTGTCTTTTTACTTTCAGTTGGATTTTGCTCTCGGTAAGTGAATTCAAACAATGTGAATTGAGAGGTGGGGGTGGATCAGAAACCCCAGCCATGGATCTGTGAGAAATCTGGCCCTCTTCTGCTCAAGCCTGCAGGTTCCCTGGAGATGTGGCCATCCGGGGCAAAGAAAATGAATCCTTCCCCAGTGAGGATGGTACCGCTGCGCTTGCGGGCTGTCAAGACATCTTCCTTTGCATTTTACTTCTTCATTTCAACCATTTTGGCTCCTTCCAAATCCCTCCTTCCAGTGGGTTTGTTATATCTGAGCACAAACTTGAATCTGCAGCCAACTTCAGGTTTAGCCTCTCCATTAGGCGCCCAGATGGCAGCCGAATTCTAGAATGGCCATTTCCTCACATAGAGTGCGTTGGGGCTGACCTGTTGAGAAAGGTGACTTTGTAAGATATATAATCTTCAGGTCAGAGACTCCACTCCCAAGGAAAAAGTTCTAAGTATAGAACAATATGGACTTGCACTCAGCAATATCACACACACACACACACACACACACACACACACACACACACATGCATACATACTCCCATACACACACATACTCACATACACAAATACATAACACACATACACACTTACACACACATACATACTCACACACACACATTTACACACACACTCACATACAAACATACATACTTACACACATACATACACACACACACACTCACACAATACACATGCATGCATACTCACATACATACACTCACATACACATACATACTTACACATACTTACACACATACATTTTTCTCTCTCTTACACACACACACACACACACACACACACACACACATACACACACGTTTTCCTAAGAGATACTGCTCCTGGCCCACTAGCTAGGCATGTGTGTATGGAAACCATCACCTCTGTCATCCATGCTCTGGGGAATGAACACTGCAGAGATGCAAGTAGGAAAGGCCGTGGCTGTGTGTGATCTAAGGGGAACAGGTGGGTGTTTGTGTCCATGGAGGATCAAGGAATGATACAGAAAGTTACAGCAGAAATGGCGACCCAGAGGACAAGAGGTGGGAAAGAGAGGAGTATGGCTTACTAATTAGAATAAGACAAACTTAAGGGAGAAAACAGACAAAAAATGAGGGATATGGAACCTGGAGAACTGTCTGTACAGATTGGGCTCTGGCAAGGGTTTTGAATCGGTGGCCTAGCTCACTGGTCTGTGGCAAGAGGTCCCTTAGATCTATAGAAGGGTGCTTGGTGAGAAGGTCGCATCCCCACCCCTCCTCTATTCCAGAAGCCACCTCTCCCCGAGAGGGAGCCTTTCCATCTCCCTCCTGGCACTGAACCCAAGATCTTAAGGAGAAGCCTGGCCACCTTTTCCAGAAGAGCTGATCCAAGGAGATCCCCAGTATAGATAGGGGGCAGGGTTGGGCTCTAAAAATAGAACAATTTGGGGCTGAAAGATGGCAGATGGCTTGCTGGTCTTCCATTGGATGTGAGTTTGATTCCCAGTGCCCTCATTGGGTGGCTCACTACCACCTGTAACTCCTGGGGGATCTGATGCCCTCTTCTGGCCTCCTTGGGCATGCACACCCATGTGGCACATACACAGACTCATACTCATACAAACATATACATATATACATACATGCACACACACATGCACACGCACACACACACGATATAGGTAGATAGATAGATAGATAGATAGATGTGAATATATAGAGATAGAGATAGAGATAGAGATAGAGATAGAGATAGAGATAGAGAATCACACTTAAGACTCTCAGTAACACCAGGGGAAAGTTATCACGTAGAGCTGTGAGGGCTTCTGCCTGACTGGATTTAGGCTGATCCCAGGTGAACCCTGAGCACTGGGTGCCATGCTGTGGATTATATAAGCACCTAAGCACATCCCTCACCCTTCTCCTATAGCCTTCTCCTAGAAGTGTGCAGCTAGCCCTCAAAACAAGGCTGGTAGTGCATGCCTGTAATCCAGCCCTTAGGAGGTGGAGGCAGGAGGATTATGAATTCAAGGCCAGCCTGGCCTGCACAGTGAGACCCTATCTCAAGGACATGTTACTTAAGGGACTGGGGAGGCTCAGTAGGGTGAGCATGTGCTGTTCAAGCTTAAGGACCTAAGTTCAGATCCCCACAACCCGGGCCAAGCCTAATACATGTGTTGAGCACATTTGTATCCCCAGTGTACCTACAGGGAGACAGGAGATAGAGACCAGAGGATCCCACAGTAACTTGTGGGCTGCCTAGAATGGCATATACAGTGGGGGACAGTGAGACACGGTACCTAAAGCAATACGGAAGGTGAGGGCTGACCTTCGTGTACACACACACACACACACACACACACTGACGTTTAAGAGGTGATAGTTTGGATCCGTTCCTAAAATTAGATGGGAGATGTCATACCTGAGTGTCGTGTGGGAGCAGGTCTGTAGCTTTTGTCTTTAGATTGTCAAAGGAACTTAAACAGAAAAAGAAAAGCCACCTCACTGCATGTCCCCATCTCTGTGGTTTTCTGTGTGTGTGTGTCCTTGTCTCTGTCTGTCTGTTTGTCTGTCTCTGTCTCTGTCTCCCCCTCCCCCCTGGAAGAGCCAGCTTCAACAGGTATGATAGAGACACTGGATGACTTGAATAGGTGTCCTCAGCCGGGAGTGGCAGCTGCTGGCCTTAAGGTAAAGAATAAAATGAGGTTCTTGTGACATCCCCGGACCACAGTCTACCTGGCCACTCACACAGAGCCAGAGTCCTCCTCACTGTCACTGACATACCCTAGGCTCAGGTGATGGGCAGGGTGCTCCCAGTGGGAGGGACTGGTCCACTCAGAAGTGAGACTGCTCTAGAGCTTACTCATCCTCACCCCCCTCCCCGCCAGCTTGAAACGAGGGAAACTGAGGCCTGAAGTCACTGAGGACACATCCACTGTCTTTTGGGGGATGACAGAGCCATACCGGGCCTCTGAACGCCAGCCCAGAGTCACTGCCACCTCTTGTCCCAAATACATTGCTATAACCCAGGCAAGGAGGCCGCTCAGCCATCTGCCCTTGATCCCAGCTGGAACCTGGGACCCTTTAATGTCACAAGCGCCTTTTAATGTAGTCCTTTAAAAATCAAAGGCTCCTGCGTTTGCTCTCTTGTGTTACCCTCCGGACGCTCAGTGAGCTTTATCTGCTGCACTTAAGACACACGGAGAGAAGATGATGAAGAAGAAGACGAAATACTGCACAGAAGAATCCACAGCCTCCCCCACCCCGGAATCTTAACGAGCAACTCTGGCTCTTATCAGCTTCAAAATGCCCTAATTAAGCCTCACCCGGCTCGTGTGGCCCAGCTGGCTCTTCACAGGGTCAGATCAATCAGCGCGATCTGTGCCTGCGGGCTGTGAGCCTACCGTGAGAGGCTATACCACGGGGTGTTACCAGACCACAGCACCTTGCCAGGCAGGCCAAAGAGGATGCGTGACGTCACTAAGCTTGCGCATGCGTGCACACGCACACAGACTCCTAATGACCACAGTTCTCCCCCCAACCCCGCCCTCATTCCCCCCCCCCCCCTTTAAAGTGCTCTCGGGACCCCACAGAAGCTTTCAAAGCTGAATGGTGAACACGGCCGTGACAGTAGCAGCACAGACAGCATCTGCTTGGCTGTGCTGTGTCAGCGACCATGGTTGGCCCTTTGCACTTTAATGTCTCAGGGTGGTGTGGGGGAGTGGGAGGAGATTCAAGCTAAATGCAGGGAATGGAGGCACCAGGTTCAAATCCTAGCTGCCTTTCTGCCTCAGGCCTTTGTACAAGTCACTTATTCTCCCTTGGCCTCCCTTTCTGTCACCATTGACAGAAATGGTGTCTGTCACGTTGGGGGGGCGCGGGGGAGAAAGTAAAGTTTGGGTGCCTCACAGGAAACCACTAAGGAGCTGGCATAGCTTATTCATTAGATGCTTCCATAAAAGTGTTTATTTTTGGAGTGTGTGCACACAGGAGTGCCAGTGCATGGAGGTCAAAGGTCAGCTTCTGACGTCACTTCTCAGGACACAATCTTCAGTTTTTTTGTTTGGTTTGGTTTGGTTGGGGGTGGGGAGAGAATGAGAGTCTCACTGGGCCCCGGGCCTCAACAATTTGGCTAGGCTGAGCCAGCCCCAAGAATCCACCTATCTCCTCACACCCAAAGCCAGCACCATACCCGGATCTTTCCACACGGCTTCTGGGGATGGAACTCAGTCCTCGTACTTACATGAGCCATCTCTTTGCTGAGCCATCTCTCTACCCCTCAGCAAGTGATTTATGAAGCACCTACTGGGTGCTGGATTCTTGTGTATTTCCAATACAGCCAGATGAAATGTAAGATTTCCCCCCACCTTGCTGAGATTCCGTATTAGAGTCTCATGTCTCATTTCCACCCCAGGGTCTAGGTTCAACTACCCTATACCTGTACCCACATTGTTGGGGGGATCCTCACCCACAGGTGGGTAAAAAGTTATTTGAAGAAGTTATCTGAAGTATTGGGGGTGAGCCCAGGGACCCACACAGAAGGCAAACATTCTACCTCTGAGCTTCAGCCTCAGTCCTTGGAACTTAAATAGTTTTAAATTTTGTTTTGTTTGAAATTCGAATTAATAACATTTTATTTTATTGTGCCCCTTTCCCTTAAAAATACCTATTCCATTTCTCATCCATTTTCTACCCACATGATTGGTCTAAAACCTGTATGGCCACTGTCTCTGCAGGTGGGGTGGAGTCTCCATTACTAAGAAAGCCATACCTATTGGTTGGCTTGGGGAAGGCTGTCTCACGCTTCAGCTGAGAACAGAGGGTGCGAATATCAGTATTCCTAGGGCCACAGTCCAAAGTCAGAAAAACTGCTGTGCAGGAGAGAACCACAAGCCCCCATGCATCCAGGAACAGCATCTGACCAGAGCTGTAGCTCACTCCCAATTCCATGTCATTGTCACTGGGAGATGTAGCATGACCACTCAGCAGGCCACCACAGGCAGGTTCCCATTCCCATGCCTCATCGGAGAAAACTGAGGTGCAGAGACCTCTCCTCACTTCCTCCACGTCACACATGAGAGTTCAGGGCTCCACTTAGCACCACCTTTACTGTGCATGTGCTGTGGATGAAGCGTCAGAGATGAGCAATTCTGTCATGCACATCTGAACATATGTGAGTGCGAGCATGCGTGCATGCGTGCATGGGTCCGTGCATGCGTGTGTGAGTGCTCGAGTTCATGAGTGAGAGTTTCCGAGTATAGTAAATGCTTGTCTTAGTTTTCTAATGATTAGTAACAGTTTGCCACGTGTTTAGAATTTCGTTGACAACACACATTTCTGACTGCTTGATTTCCTCAGCTCAGAAAGCTGAACACAGCCAAGAAGCTGGCTTTACCTTTTTCCGGATTTCTAGGCTGAATTTTCCTCTTGGAGACGTGGCTGGAGTAGATTTGGCTCCAGGTTCATTTCTAGGGTGGGACTTACTTTCTTCTTCTGGGTGTCTTATGAAGATGCAGGCATTCGTGGGGCCAGCAGGAGGGGCCTCCTGCTTTCAGGGTGGGCTGACCCCAGTTCAGTAGGACTGGGCTCCTGACCTCAGGGAGGGAATGCCCCAGTCCAGGGCACTTCACTTGGTTCTGTGGGCCTGTCAAGGGATAATCTCCTCTCCCCACCCTCCATTCTTTGTTCCTCCTTCCTTTTTTTTTTTTCCTTTCTCCTTTTTAGATCGTGGGGGTGGAAACCAGAGGCTAAACCATTAAATAAGTGCGTTACCACTGTACCAGACTGCATCTCCCATAATCCATTTCTGTCCATTCAAAGCTCAATCTCACAACCAAATCTACAGAATACCTTCTTCATATTGACCAAATGTAAGCTATAGGCTGCAGGGATCCTCAAGGGAAGGATATCATACAGGGCTTGAACACGGAGGATCTAGGAATCATGGTGGCTGCCTTTGGATCTATCCACCTCAGTGTCAATAAGCACTTGGTGACAAAATGACAAGAAACACTGACAACACACAGGAATGAATAAAACCAAAGCTGGACACAGAAGTACCAGTTGGCTCTCCCTCCAGAAACATAGTCTGTGACGCCTCCTGTCTCCTCCTCCCTCGAAGTCACCTCCAGCTTTGAGATTTCCAGTTATCCCACCAACATCAAGTGGCTCAAGCCTGGACCAGGCAGGGAATAGAGAAACCTAAGTAAGCAGCCAAGGAGGCAGAAAGCCCATATATCACACAGCCGCTGCAGGCTCAGGAGCCTTGCTGAAATGCCGACAGTGTTTTTATGCTCAGAGGACGGTGGTAATGGGGAACACATTTGCAGTAGATAGCGAAACATTGGGGTGCCTGGCAGCCGTTATCTCCTCAACCCACACGGTAGGTGCTGATTGTGGGTCCAGGGCGGTGTCTCCTGGGAATCCTAAGTTACGTCCACCCTGCTTTCTAAAGTCTGTGCCACCCCGCTGTGTTCTACAGAACTCTTCCTAACAGAACCTAGAAGGGGTCTGAGTGTATGTGTGCATGCATGTGCATGTATTCATGTGTGTGAATGTGCATGTGTGCATGCATGCATAAGTATAGGTGTGTGCATGTATGCATGAGTGTGTATGTATGTGTGTGTCTGTGCATGAGTGGGCATGTGTGTGCACATGTATATGTATATCTCTGTGTGTGCATACGTAAGAGTTTGTGCATATGTGCATGCATCTCTGTGTTTGCATGCATGAGTACGTGTCTGTGTGTGTTTCTGCATGTGTGTGCATATATGCATGTGTGAATGTGGTGCATGCATATGCATACATGTGTATGCATAAGTATATTATGTACATGTATGCATGTGTGTGCATGCATAGGTGTGTGTGCATGTACATATGCATCTCTGTGTGTGCATGAGTATGTATGTGTATGTTTATGTGTATATGTGTGCATGAGTAGGTGTGTATCTGTGTGTGTACATGTGTAAGTGTGTATACATGCATAAGTGTGTGTGCATGAGCATGTTTCTATATGTATGTGCATATAAGTGGGAATGTATGTGCCTTGTATGTATGTGTGCATCTCTGTGTGTGCTTACATACATGAGTTTGTGTATATGTGTGTATGTGTGCATCTGTGTGCATGTATGCATGAATGTATGTATACATGTGTGTATATGTATTGTGTGCATATAAGTGGGCACATGTGTGTGAGTGTGTGTATGTGTGCACATTGAGGGACAGGATGGTAGAATGATGGTCTACAGTGTGGCCTGTGGACTGAGGCCCTGTGTCCCAGCAGCTGGCCCACCTGCTGGCTCTTCTTTGGGATGCACCCTGCTGGGATCTCCACTAAGCACGTATAGAGAAAATACTAACCCTCTCATCAGCTCTGACAGGGTCCCATCACCGACCCTATCAAGGTGCAGAAAGACCAGTAACTTGCCCAAGGTTATCCATTCTGGAGCAGGGGGAGCCAAAGGTAGTATAGAAAGTGCCCTAGCAGTAAGCAAGTCGGTGATGGCATGCTTGGTGTCTAGGATAATGCTCTTTTAGTCTCTCTCTAGCTAAGACAAAGGACCAGGAAGACAAGCTTCAGAGTGAGCCAGGCTGGCCCACCTCCCAGCCTCACCTCTCTTGTTCTGCCATAGTCTGGTTTGCCTAGGAAAAAAGTGGTTCTGGGTGTCAGAGACAGCCAGTGCAAAGTTCCTGGGGTATCACAGTCCTCTCTGTCTGCAATGCTTTCCCATTGCCTAACCTGCCACCTAGCTACCTTCAGCAGCTCATCTGGGTGTCACCTCTTCTGTGAAACCTTCCACTATCCCTGACTGGGCCCCTCAGTATTGGCCATCAGGGACATTTTGCCATCTTGACGTTCTTGACAGTGACTGTGTCAAGAACAGGGTCCCCAGTGCTGACCAGTATCTTTCCTCTTTGAAGCACTCAGGAAATAGTGACGAAGATGACAAAGGAAAGCCAGTGGTGGCAGTGGGAGAGAGGAAACAGGAGACTTAGAGGTCCATGTATACCTCCGTCATGTGACGACATGCCTGTGTGTGTGTGTGTGTGACAGTCACTCCCCTGTGTGTCACAACCACAACATGGTCAAGGTTACATGGACATAGACAACTGGGTTGTTACCCTCTGGGACAGCTGGGTGACTGGAGACTTATTGGTGGGGAGGGGCACAGAGATGGATGTGACGAGAGATGAAGAGGGACCTGGGCGGATTCCCAGACAGAAATAGGGTTTGGTAGAGGGCAACAGAGCATTGAGACATATTGCACAAGAAAAACAGCTTCTCCAAGAAAGGCTGCAGAGCAAGAGTCCACACAGCTGCTGGAGAGCCAGGGGCAAACGGCAGGAGGTACTGGTGGATGAGAGGGAGCTGAGAGCAAGGATGCTGACATCAGACCCGAGTTCGAATCCGCCTGCTGCCATCTGGAAACCATCTGGCCTTGAACAAGTTACTTTTGGAACCGTTTCTCCCTTTGTAAAAAATATATATATATATAAATATCATAAACCTCAAACTTACAGGTATCTTGCTGGATCTTGCTTCTTTGAGACTCTGGGAAGGAACCTGGAAGGTATCATTAGCAAGTCCTAAGATGCTGCCATCGGGTTTCCATGAGAAAGACTCCCTAGTTAAAAAAAAAACCTCGGGCCCCTACAAAAGCCAGGTCCCCTCACTCTCTGAGCCTACTTGCCTACCCCTTGGGCTTTCTTCCAGATGATTACATCAAAGTCCAAGGTGCTGAGCATACAATGGGTGCACAATGCGTGCTAGCTACTATCATCGTCGTCATCATCATCATCCCTTTACCCTCATTGTGTTCTCCAGAGTGATGGAGGTAATCTAGACGGGTGGATTCCAACTGGCCCAAGAAGAATAAAAACCCACTGGGGGAAACACCCCAAATTAACTGGAAGGCAGGAGAGCCAGGCCAGAGCCTGGGCAGTAAGGGAGGCATCTGGACAGCAGGAGCCCTCCCCCCCAGCCCCGATCCACCCCCCCCCCAAAAGCTGGGGAATCACTAACCTCATTCCTTTTTATGAGCTTACCCCTCCCCCACCCCTGAAGAGGAGTGTCCCTGTCTTAACAGATAAGACAGACCGGTCTGCCTTAAATATTTCTATTACTTACAAGTTCATAAATCTATTGGTTTAAAACTGTCAGCAGGATGGGAAAATTCAGAGACGGAGCCACGCTTATCACCCGGCGAGGTGAGGAATTTACCCGAAGTGGGGGGCAAGCTGGTGCTCAGGGGGCGCTGGCAGTGCCCAGAAGCCAGTGACTTCCTTGCCTCACGCTCTGCCTTCTGTCCCGGATTCTAAACTCCCACCCTCTAAGCCAAAGATGTCTTTGCCCATGACTTTGAAGCCCTGGAGACTAAGCATGGTCTCACAAGCTAGCCACCACACTTGGAAAGCAGCAACAAAAGAAATGGGCTCCCCAGGCAGGAGGACTGTGCCAGGATTCCAAGTCCCTGCTGCTGCCCAGCCCTCAGAGGAGAGGGTCCAGGCCACAGGGAATAAGAATTTTCCTACAAAGCAGGATGGGGCGGTGCACGCCTTTAATCCCAGCCCTCTAGAGGATGAGGCAGGCGGATCTCTTGAGTTCTAGGCCAGCCTGGCCTGCAGAGTGAGTTCCAGGACAGCCAGGGCTATACAGAAAAACCCTGTCTCAAACAAAACAAAACAAAACAAAACAAAACAAAACAAAACAAAATTTCCTGCAAAAAGTTGGGCAGAAGCCTCTACAAAAGGAGAAGACTGAGTTTTAGGCCAAGATAGAGAATAAATCTTAACACTTGTCTGTTCCCAAAGGGGAAAAATTTACAAATAACAACAGAGCCCTGATAAACACCATCTGCCCGCAAGTTATAAATACTGCTGTGAGGGTATTGCAAGGAGCTGGGGGAATCCGCACTGTCATTGGGACGTTACTGTGCAGGCGCAATGGACATGCGTGACCTAAGAACGGAGCAAACCTAGAGTCCCGATGAATCACTTTCACCTACAACCTAACACTGTAAACTTATAAAATGGAATGCTGAGACTGGGTTTCCCTATATGATCTAGGCAGACTTAAAACTCATGATCTGCCTGCCTCTACCTTCCGAGTGGTGAGATCCCAGTGGTAATCCCTAGGCACAGCTTTCAGTTTTAATTTCCAGCAGTGGCTGCGTTTAACCACTGTACATTAAAGTCCCGACTCAAGCAGTTGGCTCTGGGGTTGGGCCATTCCAAATCAGCCCCAGCCCCAGCCCCAGCCCCAGCCCCAGCCCCAGCCCCAGCCCCAGCCCCAGCCCCAGCCCCAGCCCCAGCCCCAGCCCCATACTGGCCTCCAAGCCTCTCTTGAGAGGGTGGTTTAAGCCAGAAGTGATGGTCCACACATTAATCCCAGCACTTGGGAGGCAGAGGCAGGCAGATCTCTGAGTTTGAGGCCAGCTTGATCTACAGAGCGAGTTCCAGGACAGCCAGGGCTACACAGAGAAACCCTGTCTCAAAAAGAAAGAAGGAAAGGAAAGGAAAGGAAAGGAAAGGAAAGGAAAGGAAAGGAAAGGAAAGGAAAGGAAAGGAAAGGAAAGGAAAGGAAAGGAAAGGAAAGGAAAGAGAAAAGAATTTAGAGAGGGTGGATGAACGCCAGACCTTCCACTTCCTATCTGTGGAGACTCGTGTGTACATGACTTTGACCACTTATTGAGCTCAGAAGGAGCTGATGTCAGAAACCTCTGAAGGGCTGTGTTCTTCCTCTGCAAGATCTCTGAGGCAGATGCTATGACCACTACACTTCTTGGTGGGGAAACTGAGGCCTAACAAGACCAGGTGTTATGGCTTTTGTTTATTTTCTTTTTGCACAGGGTCTCACTGTATAACCCAGGCTGGCTTTTAAATCACGATTCTCCTTTCTCAGTCTCTGTGAGTCAGAGACTGGGTCTCCAGCCTGGAGCTCTCTCTATTGGAGGCCATGGAACCTTTAGAAAGTGGGACCCAATGGGAGGAAGTCAGTACACTGGGGACATGACCTAGAAGGGGACTTGTCCCCCTTTCTCTTTCTCTCTCTTTCTCTGTGTGTGTGTGTCTGCTCTCTGTCTCTGTGTCTCTCTGTCTGTGTGTCTCTGTCTGTGTCTCTGTCTTTTTTGTTCTGTCTCCCTCTGTCTCTCTGCCTCTTTCTGTCTCTCTCTCTCTGTGTCTGCTCTCTGTCTCTCTGTCTCTCTGTCTCTCTCTGTCTCTCTGTCTCTCTCTGTTTCTGTCTCTGTCTCTCTGTCTCTGTCTCTCTGTCGTGTGTGTGTGTGTGTGTGTGTGTGTGTGTGTGTGTGTGTGTGTTTTGAGCATTTTCTTCTCCCACATGCTTCAGGCATGCCTTGCCACAACCCTAAAAGCTAAAGCAAAGCTTTCCCCCTTTCTGGCTATTTTGTCATCACATGGATGGAAAGGTGACATTCCAAATGACTTTACAAGGTCCCCACACCTGGGCAGAGGCATGGCTGGGATTTGAAGCTCGAGGTTCCTAACCACTACTTCATCCTGCCCCTCAATGCTGCTCGCCCACTCCCCACCTCCGCCTACAAGTGCAGATTCCTTCCTGTGTGAGGATACAGGATTAAATCCACTCGGCATGGGAAACCCATGTAGGTACTTGGTAAGCATACTGGATAGGAAGGGGGCTGTGGCACCTCCCGGGTTAATGGGGACTCTTGAGTGGAGGGGAGAGCTGAGCCATGTTCTATCAGCTGGGCAGGAAGAGCAGAGATGAATCACCAGCTGTCAGTCTATTCTTATCCAGGCTCCAGGCATCAAGCACCCAGCCTCTTATCTGCAGTGGCTCAACTAAAATATGGTCCCTCCCAGCAGACAGACCTCAGGGCAAGGTACAGGGATGAGGGAGGGGTGGGGGAGATGTGGAAATTACAAGATTTTGTGTGTGTGTGTGTGTGTGTGTGTGTAAAATACAGGCAGAGTTTTCAACCTCAGTCACGTCCCAAGCCCTGCTGTCTGGTGCACGGAACAGCACACACCTGGAAGCTCATCTCTCCTCCTGGCTCCCACCTCTGGTGCAGCCAGAGGCACTCAGATTGGTGGCAGGAGACCTAAGGATGACTCTGTCTGTCCCTTTGAATATGGGCTGGAAAATCTCCACCTCCCCTTTGCCTGTCCTCACCCTGAGTGTCCTGGGAACCTGTGTCAAAGTGTCATGCTATGGGCTGCAGAGATGGCTCAGTGGTTAAGAGCACTGACTGCTCTTCCAGAGATCCTGAGTTCAATCCCAGCAGCGACATACATGGTGGCTTAGAACCATCTGTAATGAGATCAGATGCCTTCTTCTTGTGCGTCTGAAGTCAGCAACACACATGAAATAAATAAATCTTTAAATAAAGAGAAAGCAAAATGTCATGCTAGGCTTTGCCTACCTTTCATATTCATCCTCAGAAAGTTCTGGAAACCCTTGTCACTCTGTCCATTCAAGTTTCAAGGTGACAAAGATTTGGGCTTCTCCTGATTTGACCCCAGGATTTTATTTAGTTGTTGGTTTGTTTATTTATTTATTTAAGGCAGGTGTCCTGTGTAGCCAGGGGGTTAAGCTCGGAATGCTCCATTTCCTGCTCGGCCGCTTGCATGCTGATATTACTACAGACATGTAATCCTACTCGAAGATTCTGATCAGATATAATGAACACCTTCGTTCAATTCCCCTTTCCCCATCTCAACCGTGCATCCGGTCCCTGCCAGGATGCCGAAACCCTCCTCTGATCTTCAGTTTACCTACCTAAGTAAATGGGTTCCCTCTCCTTCTTCCCTGTCCTGCTCACAGAGGTTGTCTCCAGGGCAGAGTGGGCAAAGAGGGAAACTCCTGGGGCGGGGGGCGGGGGAGAGCCCAAGTTCAAAGTGTCACCCAGGAGCCAGGCATCCCTGTCATTAAGAATATCCAGATAGGTCTCTTCTGCCTCTCTTCTCCCTCCGAGTCTCTGCTCACAGACTCCTCCCTGGTTGACAGTACCACTGAAGCTGCTCCCCTCCCCCACCCGCCCTGCCCCTCTGTGTCTGCGGAGGGATGAAGCGCCCGCCTAATATAAGTATGTTTACATTAAAATATAAGGACAATGCACCCGCCATCTAATAGTCGGCTCTGTATATGTTAGCGAGTGCTTAGGACTCTCTTTTAGAAACCCATTATGCCCATGTGACTCCGCTCAAAGCCTTTCTTCAGGATTTTGTTTTGACAGGAGGGCATTAAAGGGCTGAAAGTGATAGCGCCAGAATACCAGTTACACACTTTGATCAAATCGCTCCCTACGTCTCCTGAAGAAAGCCTTGTATATATTAGGAAAGGAAATTAATTTTATTGCTGCCGTGGCTTGCCTGGTTAATGGCCCAGTGAGCTGGCTGGCCTCAGAAGGCAGCCATGGGGGTGAGTGACTTACCCCACTCTCTTCCCTTCCAGGCTACCAGCCATAGCCACAAGGAGAGGGCCAGCTAGTGCGCACCAGGCTGACTGAACCCGGGAGACTGCAGGACTTGGGGTGCAGGTGGCTGGGACCTGCCCCTCTGATCTCACCTCTTAGCAGGGCTGTCCCAGCTGAAAGGCATACTGACCAAGCCCACAGCACATGTCATAGGCAATCAGCAGTGGGGGATTCAGAGACTCGAATATGGAAGAACTAAGGCATAAAAGACTAGCAGAGAATAGAGATGGCTGGAGGGGTGGCTCAGTGGTTAAGAGCACTGGCTGCTCTTCCAGAGGTCCAGGGCTCTGTTCTCACCACCCAAATGACAGCTCACAATTATCCGTAACGCCAGTTCCAAGGAATCCAATGGTTTCTTCTGGCTTCCACAGGCACCAGGCATGCAAATGATGCACAGACATACACACAGGCATAAACACTCATAACATAAAACAAAATATAAGCTAAGGTAGGGGGTGACAGAGAGGCAAAGAATAGAAATTTCAGGGATAGAAAGGAAACAACCATCCACTTAACCACAAGTAAGTATAGTACCTGTTTTCCTCAGGTGGGATGGTGTCTCCCAAAGTCTTCCTGGTCTCTGCATACTCAACTTGAGCCTGGAAATTAAGATGGTAGTGTTTTGCATGGCACATCCCTAAATGCCAGCTGACCACTACAAAGGAGGAAATTGCAAGCTGTGCCCAACCCTGAGGGACACTAGTGCTTAAAAGAGTATTTGAGGACTAGGAGGTAGCTCAAGTCAGTAATGTGTGTGCTGGATAAGGTAGAGACTTGAGATATTATCACCAACACTCATGTTAAGAAGAAACAAGGAAGAGAGGAAGGAAGGAAGGAAGGAAGGAAGGAAGGAAGGAAGGAAGGAAGGATAAAGGAAGGAGGAATGAAAGAAGGAGGGAAAGAGGGAGGGAGGGAAGGATGACAGAAGGAAGGAAGGAAAGGAAGAGAGAGAGAGAGAGAGAGAGAGAGAGAGCCAGCCAGACAGACGACAGACAGACAGACAGACAGACAAAGACAGCTGCCACAATGGTAGTGTGGACTGAGGAGGTATAGATAGGAAGGTCCATGAAGTTCACTAGCCAGCCAGTCTATCTGATGGATGAGCTCCAGGTTCAGTTATAGATCCATCTCAAAACTAAGGGGATCAAGGAAGACACCTGATCTCAACAACTGGCCTCCATGTTCACACACACACACACACACACACACACACACACACACACGCATGCACACAGAAATGCATTGCATGCAGCCAATCAGTTGTCTTTAGAGCCTCAGTCTGAGGTTTTCTGTCATTTGAAATGGAGAGTTCGCATATGATCATGGATGGAAGGTTCTTACACAATTACTGTTGTTGATAACAGTCATAGTACCCTGTTCTCGGACAGTACCTGGGTTTGGTATTTGGTAACAAATATCAAAAATACTCACTCTAAAAGGTGACAATGTTCATTCTGACTCACGGTGTCCAAGAGCCCAGAGCTGTTTGGGAACCTGTGGTGAAGCAATGCATCATGGTAGAAGTGTGCAGTGGAGCTGACTGCAACATACTGCTGAAGGAAAGGAAAGAAAGATATTGGCCACACCCTAGTCCTCCAGGGACCAAATCCCTTTAATCCCAATACCCAGGAGGCAGCACCAGGTGGGTCTCTGTGAGTTCATGGTCAGCTCAGTCTACCTAGTGAGACACTGTCTCAAAGGAAAAAACAAAAAAACAAAAAACAACCAACAACAAAAACCAAACTACCCCCAGCGACTGCACCAAGCTCCACCTCTCAAAAGTTCTAACATTTCCCAACAATGCCATGCTGGCGTCTCTCGTTTTACCACATAGACCATTGGAGGGCCTTTAAGCAGGGCATGACAGAACAAACCTATACTCTTGGGCTTTGGCAGGCCGAGGGAGAAGGAACCTAAGTTTGAGGCTAGCTTTGGCTACATGACTTACACTACGACTCCCTAGGATCTGTCTGGGGTTTGTTCTAAGCTGACTGGCCTGACCATCTTTGTCACCTGTTGTCTTAGTCAGGGTTTCTATTCCTGCACAAACATCATGACCAAGAAGCAAATTGGGGAGGAAAGGGTTTATTCGGCTTACATTTCCATACCACTGTTCATCAAAGGAAGTCAGGACTGGAACTCAAGCAGGTCAGAAAGCAGGAGCCATGGAGGGATGTTCTTTACTGGCTTGCCTCCCCTGGCTTGCTCAGCCTGCTCTCTTATAGAACCCAAGACTGCCAGCCCAGAGATGGTCCCACCCACAAGGGGCCCTTGATCACTAATTGAGAAAATGCCTCACAGCTAGATCTCATGGAGGCATTTCCCCAACTGAAACTCCTTTTTCTGTGATAATTCCAGCTGTGTCAAGTTGACACAAACCTAGCC
>LR749484.1:1199854-1228445 GCA_902729485.2 Mus minutoides
TATTAGTTATGATGTTTCTTGGTGTCGACTCCCATGCTACATTTTAAATGTGGCTGAGAGGGCCATGTTCTGACAAGGCTGAAGAGAGGAGACTATTGTGTGGTGGGGGAGGAGAGAGAGCAGGAGGAGAAGACGCCACCTTCCCAGGAAGGTTTCCCATTACCCCATCTCTTATTACAACCCCTGGCAAATGACCAATACAATGGCAAGCCCCGAGTTCCCAACACCTCTTGGGGCAGGCACACAGACCATTTATGCTTCTAGAATCCACCACACCAGTAAGGGGCAAGACGTGCTGGATTAAGCTGTGTTTGGGGAATTAGAACCACATCAGCTCATACCCCAGCTCCCCCTTGCTGGATGTCATGGTGTGTCCCCCCCCATGAACACTGGCCACTTTACTTAGCTCACAGACTCTCTGGGTAGGAAAGTAGACACAGCATCGATGGCGGACCAGCCATCTTTTTATCACTGTGATGAAATACCCAACATAAACACCTTATTCAGAGAAAAGGCTTTGCTTGACCAGTTTCACTTGGCGCTTTTGCTCTGGGTGTGCGGTGACACAGAGCATCATGGCCAGAGTATTGGGCAGAACCAGCTTGTTCGACTCATGGTGTTCAGGAAGCAAAGAGAGATGGGAAGAGTTCAGAGTCCCAGTATCCCCACAGGAGCATGCACCCAGTGACCTAATTTCCTCCCACCACGCCCTTCCCCTAAAGATCCTATCATCTCCCTCAAGTGCCAAAGATCAGCCACCAAGCCTTCACCATGTGACCCTCTGGTGTACATCCCTGATTCAAACTGTGCCAGTGGCAACATCTGACGAAACCACAATATTCGGAGCTTCCAATGGGAAGTCACTTGAATGGTAATGACTTGAACTACAGGGAGTAGAGGCCGAGGGACAGAATGATCTGGAGGCACCCTAAACATGTCCCTGTTGTCTGGGCTCAGGTGTCTGCATACTGCTGGTACTGTCCTTGGCTAGAAGCTGATGTTCTAGAAGGCAAGTAGGCAGGGCCTTTGGAAAGCTAAAGCTTGCTGCACTGGTGCTACATGGAATTCCAAGCCAGCCCATGCTCAAGGGAATCAGTCAGATAGTCAGATGCCACCTCTTGGTGGAGAAGTGACCAGTGGCCTTGCAGAAGAAGAGTTTGGCAAACAAGCACCACGGCCGCCCATTGTATCAAGGGGAGACACAACTCACAGTGCCTACAGAGAATATATTCCATATACTGAGCATGGCAGTTTGTCCTTCTGAGGCTGTGGCCATCTTTATACTCCTGTAAGGATGGAAGCTTTCAGTCTGCCGCTGCTTGAGTCTAGCTGCCTGCTGCAGATTCCTCTCCCCTCTCCACTGTCTTAGAGATGTGACCCCGCTTTCTGTCATTGGAAGGAAGGTGGGTTGAGGGTATAGCATTCAAAAGCCTTGGGTTCAATGCACCAGGACAGAGGTGGTTGCCTATAACCCTGATCGAGAGTTCAAGGTTATCCTGGGGTATACAGTGAGTTCCAGGCTAGCTTGGGATACGTGAGACCCTGTTTCAAAGAAAACACATTATCTGGCACTGCCTTGGACAGGCCCCAGACAGGGGCTTTCCTCTGACCCATGAGGAGGGATCCCTCAGCCCATGTGTAGCCCTGGCTTCAACCTTTAGTCCCATTCAGTAAGTCCCTGCGTCGGCTCCCAGGGCTGTCAAGCTCATGAAGGATGGCTTTTCCTGGCCCCGGTGTCTTCCCATCTTCAAGCAATCTCTCTTTCCTCTGGCCAGCTCCAGCCGCTGCCTGCTCAGCTATCGCATCCCCTCCCAGGGTCAGGGATTATGACGCATTCAGAGAGCGTCCAGCCCTCCGAAGTGTTTACATTGGAGGTTAGCATTTATCTCTATACTTTCAACCTCTCTCCCCAGCTCAGCGGTGCTGTCTGTGTTCCACAAGAAGGCACGGCCTCCAGGGATGAGAACCCGCCAGGCTGGGGCCACCTCGCTGGCATCTGGAGCCCCTAGACTCTCTTTCCCACCATCCTCGGGGTCAGTCGTCCTCTGTGGTCCCTGGCTAATCTCTGAAAACCGAGTTTCAAAGGAAGCACTCAATAAAAAAAACGAAAGTCTGCGGCGTACTTTCCCGCAGGCACATTTACCGTGGTTATTTGAGTCTTGTGAACCCTTTGACCCAGAAGAGATTTTTTTTTTTCTAGAGACTTTACTCTGCAGAGACTTGCATATATGTGCGCAAAGGTACAAACATCATCACAACTTTTTTTTTCTTTTCATTAGTGAACAATTACAGGAAACTATATATCTTCATTAACAGAGAGCTGATGCCTGTGGCACCCACAGCCTGGACCAGGAGGCAACTGGTCATAGCAGCAGGGACATGCTGGAGATGCCTGCCTAGGAAGATGAGGATTACAGGGTTTTCTTAGGGTCTGTACCAGCAGGAAAGTATATCAAATTTAAGCTGGATCATTTTAATATTTAAATAAAGGAATTGCTTGTAAAGGTGGAGGTGGGGCTTAGGGGAACTGAGGAAGGACCTGGAAGTATTTGGGGGTTAGTGAAGTGAAGGTACCATTGTTACTCTAGGCTTGGGGCCCTGAGGTGCTGAAGCCCCTCACTTTCCAAGCCTTGTCAGGAACTTGCAAAGGAATCTAACACCTTCTTCCCTGGTCACTGCACAAAGTGGAGAAAGGCTATAGGATGTGAATGGCTAAGAAGAATTAGTTTCGCTCACAGTGTACCTGATTGAAACATAACATGGTGTGTACTGACATCTCTAGAACTTAAATGTGTGCTGTGCAAGTTTGGGGATGGAGGGATTTTTTTTTTCTTTTGGTCTAGGATTTCTTTTTTCTTAAAGACAAAATCTCATGTAGCCCAGGCTAGTCTCCAGCTCCCTGTGTAGCTGAGGAGAGCCCTGAACACCCGATTCTCCTGCCTCCATCAAGTGCTGGGGACAACAGCGTATGCTACCATGACTGATTTCTTCTGCGCCTGAAGGTTTTGTGCACACTATGAGAACTCTAACGATCTCCAGCCCCAGTTGTTTTTTTAATATTTCAGTTTAATAGTTCATCCAAATGAATTTAATTTAAAGTAAATTTAGAGCACTCCCCTGGCATGTGGGAGATCCTGGGTCCAAAGGCCAGTACCACACATACAGACATAGATACAGAAAAAAATTTGTATGTAAGTTGAGAATACATCCATTGCATCCATCAAGGTGATGGCCGACACCCATCTCTGGTTGTGACTTTCATTGGTGGGTTCTGGGACATGTTTCTGGAAGATTCTTCCATCAATCCACTTGGTGTTCAGGGCAAGTTGCTAGCACGCAACATGTCCCCTTCTCCTTCTGCTTAACCCTTTCTGTGTCCCCAGCTCCTATAATCCATGGGTACCCAAGGTAATTGGGTAGAGCCTCACATGTGGCTCTCTCTGACTGGCTGCATACCTCAGATGGGAACCAGCTGTCCCGGGAGGAGAAAGCATGTTGGATAAGCGATCCCAACAGAGACTGCCCTTTGTATGTGTGATTTGTTTGACCTTGTTCCCAGGCCCATCAGGGACAGGTTCTGAGTAAGGAGTAGGGCAAGGAGAGGAGATATTTCCTACCTCTCTTCCCACTTCCATCAACCTAACCAAGGCCACCCCTCTCAGGCAGGTCCAGGGGCTTCTCTCTGCTCATTCTACATCCCTATTTAATGCTACAAAGAATAATTATGTTTTTCAAACTTTATTCAAGGGTTGAGAGAGACATTTCATTGGCTAAGAGTGCCTATGGCTCTAGCAGAGGACCCCAATCCGGATCCCAGCACCATGTTAGGTATCTCACAACTGCCAGTATCTCCAGGTCCAGAGGATACAGCACCCCCTTCTGGTGTCTGTCAGAATAACACTTAGGTGCACATAGACACACAGCATAATATTTAAAATACTTATGGAGAAAAGGAAAAGTATTTATCATATTTATGTAATTGTTTTAGTCTTTATCACACAGACTGTCACATGTTCAGGAACAGATTTCCAGTCTGTTTTATTTACTTCCAAATTGCCAGCACCTTGGACAGTGCCTGGCATGCTTGAGTCACTAAACACTTGTTGGACAGAAAACAAACCATCCATGTACAGCCCCTTCTCCTTGAGAACTCTCTTTGCCTCCCCCGCCCCCATCCCTGTATTTCTTCAACCTAACCAATGAAAGAGGCCCGGGCAGAGGCTCAGCTTCAGTCCTGTGGATTAAGATTCAATCCCTATCACCTTTGACTTCACCTCTCTGTGAACCAGGATGGCTCTGCTCTTATTTTGAAAGTGTCTCTTAAGCCCTCCTGAGACCCTCCTCCATAAAACCATCTTTTTGACAAGCACCTTCTAGAGTACCCATGGCTTTATGTACACCAGTCAGGTTCACTATGGCTGAGCTCCATATCCATCATTTCCGTATTCTCACGGATTAGATCCCACACCCCCACGTCTCTACACAGCTTGTTGTCTTTGTGTGCCTTTTTGCATTTTATAAATGAGCAATTGGGTCTGTATGCTTACATTTGGGCTCAGCATTCCATCTTGGAATTCCCATTTTGAAGAGCGGGGCTATAGTTCATCTGTGTTCTCCCATTGATGGAAGCTCTGACTGATGGATGTGGCACTCTCTAACTATCCATTCTGCTGAGAACAGGCCTTGAGCTGATTCCTGGCTGTTGTTAAAATGAGCGCCACCACAAGTGTCTCAACCCCATACACCAGGCATCCAGAAGCTGCTTGCCTAGGCATTACCAACCTTCCTGGTATATTCTAAAGAAACTCAGATAAGATGGAAGGACTGGGACTGACTCATCTACAGAGACTGATGATGACCCGTCTCAGGCAGACATCTCCAAGCAAGTTTCCCACTTGTGTATGTGTGTTCTAGGGAGAGCCACATTCTCTCATCTGTTTATAACTGGAGTGCACACTCACATGCACACATGCACATGCATGCACATGCACACACACATACATGCAAGCATTCATATGCACACACATTTAGACACATGTATGCACAATTACTTGCACACACATATGTGCACATGAACATATATACACATGTGCACACATTGCACACACACACAAAATGCATCATGCACACACATCTATGCACATGCACACATACATGTGCACATGCACTTACACACATTCACATGCATGTACACACAAGTACTTACACATATATGCACATGAACATATACACACATGCACACATACACACACACACACATATATATATATATACACATATGTACACACAGACGTGCACACCCATGCACAGGCACACATACACACTGAAACATACACATGCATATGCACATATACATGCACACACATACATATGCACACATTTACACACATGTGCACACATATATGCACAAGTTCTTACACGCATATATATGCACATGCACATATACACTCATGCGCACACATGCATACACATGCATATACACACTGCACACACACATATACACACATGCACACACACTGCACACACATATACACACATGCACACACAGGCATACACACATGCACAGGCACACACACACATACTCTAACACACATGCATAAGCACACAATGCACACACACATATGTATGCACATGCACATATTCATATGCATATGCACTCACACACACATGCACACACATTACATACAAGTACATACACACATACATGTGCACACACAACCTTTTTCTATTGCTCAGTATGAAACATTCTCCAACAGAGTATCCAAACTTTCTACTCACACTTTCATAAACAGTGTCGTTATTAAATTCTCCTCCAATTACCTAGTGTGCACTACACCATTTCCTTTCGAGGCCCTGTGTGAAGTACTTTTCACTTGATGAACGTTATAAGCCAAAGTATGCTGGCCAATTTAGGAGCCTAATCCAAGTCAGGCCATTTTTTTTTAACCAACGGGAAACAAGTGTGCATATTTATAGGGTACGGTATGATATTTCAGGACACCGATCAGAGAACACAGCAGCCACGGTGCTTGCCGAATTCCCTGGGGCTTCAGCAAGAACACTGAGTTCACCTACCTGGGGCAGAATAGCCCTGCGAGCACAACTCTGATGGTTTCTCTCTGTTTGCCTCCTTTCAGGGATAATTCCATTCTAAAATCTGCTAAGGGTGGGAGGGATCCTGGGCTTGGCTTGGTCTGCCAGGCACCGTGCAAAATTTAGAAGTTGAATCTCAGTCAATGTACACTGTAGATTCAATTATTTTTATAAGGCCAGCTGTTCCTTCCCCATAAATGAGGACTAGGAAGGGAGAAGAAGGCTTAAGCCGGCATTGATCGTTCCTTGCTGGCCGCAGGCTAGGCAGGGCAAGCCCCAGATTTCTGGGGTAGGGTGGAGCCCTCGCACCCAACCCCACTTACTGCCATGCTTCAGTGACTGCAGTGGTGAAGGAGGGCCCGGAAACTACCAAGAAGGGGCCAGAAATCAGCGAGGCAAATCCCCAGCCCATTAGTCTTGAAGCCTGACACTCGTTAATCCGAGTTGAGAGAGGGCCAACCCAGTCCACTCAGAGAAGAGTCCAAGCAGCCTGTTTCTTTCTCCTCAGAGAAAACCTGTCCCTTGTCCAAGCTCCAACTTCCTTCCCACAAAGTGTGAAGTTACCATGGCAATAACTGACCCTGTTTATTTTGCCTGAAATATCGTGGTGGCTGGTGGAGTGACGGCCGCATAAAATCGGTGTGTTCTAGAAGGCCTGGGCTCCGAATTCTGAGCATGGAGCTGGGGTATCTATTGCTCCCATCAAAGGTTCCCAAGCTCACAGAACCATTCCGCCAGCCTTTCCTAAAATCCACCCCAGAAAAGGCAAAACAAAGCAAGCAAGAAGAGGCAGTTACTGGCCAAGAAATAGGCTCAGCCACCACAGCAATGGCCAAAGGAATCAGGGCTTAAATAGAACACACCTTTTCTTCTCTACTCAATAAGAATTTGAGTCTAAGGGACCCAGGCTCTTGGAGTCATTCTAAAGAGCGAGAGGCATGGAATCGGTCCACTGGGCATCTCACCCGAACCTTCCACCCTGCAATAGCCCAGAAAAGCCATTTCCCACTCAGTAGAGGGAGTTAAGAGGAAGATGGAACAGCCAGGAAGTTACATTTAACTTCGAACATCTCATTCGTAGAATTAGTCACATGGCTATGTAGCTGCAAAGAAGCCTGGGAAATGTAGTCTTTCTAGTTGGGCTCATTTCCAGGTGTAGCCTTTGAGTCTATAACTGCTTCTGCCCACAAGAGTCTAAAACACTGGCTAACAGGTTGGTTTGCTGGTTTGGGACTCAGAAAGTCTAGCTCTTATATACTTAGTGAGACAAAAGTCCAAAATGGCCCCTGGAGCCAAAGAAGGACAGTGTAAAAGAACTGGGGAGGATATAGATAAGATGGATGGAGCCTGGTTTCGTGGGTAATGGCGATTCATCAAAAGTGTTTGAACAAGAGAGGAGAATCGAGTGGAGACTAGTCTTTTTAGTGGGATATTTCCTGGCCTGAATGTGTTCACAAGAGACCCTTAGGTACGTGGACAGGATATGGACCTGTCCACTTTCAGGAACTAGGCTTCTCTTTAGTCCCTGGCAGAGCAGAAGTCAGTTTACTTTGCAAAAGACCAAATGTCAAAGGAGCTAAACTTCACGGGCCCAACTGTGGCCCTTCCTTCTCCCTGGGGTCGTTGGCCGCCAGCCCACAAGGACAAGGGATGTAGCATTGATGAACAGGGTTTCAGACAACCGGTGGGTAGGATGGAAATGACTACTGGGATGAGCTTCAGAGAGGCAGCTCAACTTTAATTGGAGTGAACCAAGAGCTTTATAGTTTTTGAAGAACCAGGTAGGGATTTCTAGGGTATCATTGGCTACAGCTTAGGGTACCCGGATAATACCTCATTTGCATGGAGCAGCAGTCTAGGGATTCCAGATGCTTGCACGACAGGTTCTTATCAGGAGAAAGGCAGCTGAACCTGTCATCTCACCAAGTCTAAGTGACAGTCCACAGGCAAAGAGTGGGGCATTCAGGCTCCCCAGACAAAGTCAAAGAAGGAGAACCCCTGACGGGAAAGGGAGTCCTCCATTTAATGCAGAGCTCAAGAGAGGTGTCCACACAATGGTAGACTGCAACCTTAATTAGCAGGTTTCCCCACACCCAACAGTCCAGGTTGTTGTTCATTCAACTCTACCCATGTCATGGGTGGCAACAGTCAAAGGCAGTATGCAAACAAATAAGCTCAGCCATGTTGCAATGATGCATTACTTATGAAAATCCCTAGCTGGCCAGATTGGGCACAAAGGTCACAGGTTTTTACCTTCTGATACAGATCATTCTTTAATTCTGCTGTTAAATCCATGCCCGAGAAATGTCCCAGTGGTTAAGAGTACTTCCTGCTCTTGAAGAGGACCAAGGTTCAGACTAAGGGACCCAGTGCCCTCTTTTTGTCTCCAAGGGCACTGCACACACATGAGCATGCTCACATGCATTCAAGTAAATAATAAATACATAATTGTTTAAATAAATAAATAAAATTCCCATAAACAAGGTGTTTAAGAATGTCTCTCTGATCTCTTCTCCTGTGTCACCAACCCTTCCACACTATCTTGATATATTTGTAGGACCCAGGGTTTGTACTACATAGGAATCCCACTTTTAAGCAAACAAAAACAAGATTATGGCTGAAGAATAACACATGAAAGTGAACATTTGTTTAACACTAGAAAGTCAATTGCAGCAAGCCTTTGAAAACTGGTAAGTATGAAAGACAGAGGATCTGTTCAAATAACTTTTGTCTGTCTGTTTTTTGAGACACTGTTTCTCTGTATAGCCCCAGCTGTCCTGGAATTCTCCTTATAGACCAGGCTGGCCAGGAACTCAAAGTTTAGCCTGCCTCTCCCTCCCGAAGAATGGGAATTATCACATACATCATCATGCCTGGCTTAAAATTACATTTTAAAAAGAGTAACATTTTTATGAATAAACTGCCTGGCATCCTCCTGCATCATATTCTCTCTCTCACCCTAAGAGGACTGTGTGCCTTCATTCTGTTCTTAGTATTCACATTCAAGCCGGGTGTGGTAGCACATACCTTTAATCCCAGCACTTGACAGGCAGAGGCAGGCGTATTTCTGAGTTGGAGGCCATCCTGGTTTGCAGAGTGAGTTCCAGGACAGCCAGGGCTATACAGAGAAATCCTGTCTCAAAAACAACAACAACAACAACAACAACAAAAATAAATAAATAAATAAATAAATAAGAAAAGAAAAGAGAAATTGGAAATGTCCCACACAGGCACATGTTTGAATACTCAGTCTCCAGCAGGTGGCACTGTTTGAGAAGGGATTTGGGGACTTTTAAGAGATGGAGCCTCACTGGAGGAATTGGAGGGGGAAATTTGCTGATTTTTTAACATGACCCCCCCTTCCTGGTCATTCTGTTCTTGCTGACTTCAGATGCAATGAGACCCACTGATGCTCTGCCTGCAGCTATGCCTTTTCTGCAATAAGCAACTGTACCTCCCTGAACTGTAAGCTAGATAAGCCCTTCATCCCTTAAATAGATGCTTGTCAGACATTTGGTCACAGCAAAGAGAAAAGTAACCAACCCAGATATTGTTTCTACTGGAGAATTCAATCTCTCTGTTAGCCATTGCTTCTTTCACTGATCATTATTTAGGGTTCCAGAAAGCCTAAGGTACTTGGATAATGAGCATAGCCTGGATGTCTACATAGCTCAGTAAACCAACTATTTCCAACCAGGCTGGACATGTGGTGCATTTGCAGCAGGGAATGAGGAACTGGCATAGGAGACCAAATCATTTTTGATGGCTTTCATTCCACCCTGGAACAGCATCCTCCATCGCCACAGGCCCTGGGTGTCCCCGAGGAAATTAAGTCTGAACAGCCCACGCTTGGTTGTAAAGTGAGGGCCATGCAAAATAAAATGACTCTGTTTGGCTTCCAGGAGTTTCTGTGGGGGAAAAATGTATGTGCCCACTTTTAATGAATAAAAATTAATGCAGAAAAAAATCTTACAAAAAGAAATCCCAGAATATGTCCCAAAGAAACCTCTACCAGGGATCCAGTTGCTCCAACCTCACCCAGAGGTATGAGGGCTTCTCAAGTTCTAGCTTAAACTTACACTAAATTTTAGATGATATTTGAAAGTTGGGGTAGAGGAACATTAAATTCTCCCTCTGGAGCTATGGATGTAGCTTGGCAGGGTGCTTGCCTAAGGTGCGCTAAGCCCTGGGTTGGTGGTGCTGATTAAAAGTAGTTAATCATTCAAGGTCACCTTCACCTACATAGGGAGATTGGGGCTAACCTGAACTACAGGAAACCCCATCTCCAAAACAAAACAAAACAAAAAATAGTAAGTTCTTCCTTTGGGCACATTTAAGGTTTGAATCTTAAATGGGGTGTTTTGCTCCATTGCAAAGGATTCTCCATTTGCTCCATTGCATAGGGTCTCTCCACTGAATCTAGAATGCACCAGTTGGCTCCACTGGCTGGCTAGTGAGCTCCAGAGGCCAGCCAGCCTGTTCTCTGCGCTGCAGAGTTGAGTCTGAAGTCATGGACAACCGTTATGCCTCGCTTCTTATCTGGGTTCTGGAGATACAAACTCAGGCCTTCATGCTCGCACAGTGGACACTTTACTTCGTGAGCATCTCCTCAACCCCTGACCTCTTACCCCTGGCATAATCCATATGACATAATCCACATGACATAATCCATATGAGATAATCATGGCATAATCCATAAGTAAATCTATGGAAAGTCAATAGCCTTCTATGACCTTCTCCACTGCTCTGCCATGGCCTTCTCCACTGCTCTGCCATGGCCTGACTCTAAGCACAGAAGTTACCTTCAGGCTTCCTTTCCTCCTTGGGGAATATTGACAGCCTCTCTCTGATCTTTGAATCTTCCTTTTAGACCTTACTTCCCCAACAATACTTCCCAAACTCCATAATACTCGGAGGGTTCTACTTCCTGAGTAGATACTGACACAAAGACACCCATCTCCAAGAACCTGAGATCAAGCCCTCCCCATATCTTTTAAATAGGTTATTTTAAAATTCTCTCTAGTAGCTTCTTTGATTATCAAGATACATGAGGTGGGGGGGGGGGTCATACCTAAGTATTATCTATAGTAGAAAAAGAGCTGCCCCTCTATATGTTTGAGACTCTCATTTAGCCAATCATGGTAGGGTAGGGACAGACATGTGCTGACATTGGTGACCTTTTTTTTGCTGGTAAAGACTTAAGCAACACAGAGTTAACAGAGCAGTTTGTTTTATTAGGTAGTATAAGCAATCTAGAAAGATTTTTCCCCCCTCTCGATGTTTTGAGACAGGATCTCATTATGTGGTCCAGGATAGCTTTGAACACACAACCCTTCTGCCTTGAGCACTGCTAGGATAATGAGCATGCATCTCAATGCTCAACTCTAGGGCAACTTCATATAGAACACTATACACAGAACATACACCCCCCAGCCACACCCACATGGGCATGTATGTATAAAATACAACATGGCATACTGACAATTATTAAAATGCTAGTTTAAATATGATTAAATAAGAAACAAACTTCTTTTTGTCTTCCGGTGTGCAATCTCTTGAGTCAAAAGGTGTCCCAGATTAATATAGGGTTGTCCAACTAAAGACTACATTTCCCAGCTTCCCTTGCTGTAAATTGTAGTCATGTGATTCCACTCCGCCCAGTAGGATGTGGGACAATGGAGCCAGCCGGATCATGTGGTATTTCTGTGCCGCCATTTCTGCCCAGGGTGATTGATGCTTAAAGAAACCAAGATTAGAAAATTACTCTCAGTGTGGGTTTTGGATCATCAGTTGACCTAGGTCCAGATTAATTCTGGTGTCGCTCTGAGTGGGGACGTTTCACTGAAACAAGGCTGTGTGTGGAGTTGAGCTGTGGCCTCCATTTCTTCTTTCATCATGACATCCTTCACAGTCGGATCTGTCTCTCTGTAAAGTTCCGTCATCTTGCCGCTGTCGGGGCAGGTGGGCAGAACCCCATCAGTATAACTCAGAGCCAGGTACAACATACAGCCTATGATGGGCTGTCATGGGGACCAGCCAGACACAACATGAGCCCCCGCAGCCAGACAACTCATGCTGGAACTCTGGCCCAGTCACGTTCAAGCTTTTAAAAGAATTAATGGGGTTTGTTTGATCCTAATTGAAACAGTGGTGTGAGGGCCAAAGAAGAAAGGGCTTTCGAATTCTCGGCCCAGGTTCTGTGGCAGGGCTCTGTCTCCTGGGATGACGTGATGGGGTGTGGGAGGCGTCCTTAGGGGGGTGGTCAGAGCCATCAACACCTTCTTCACTCTTCTATTTATTGACTTGCTCCAGATTCGGGTGAGGATGGAGGGGTGGAATGACTCCAAGATGAGAATGAGCCCTGAAACCACGCTCTGCCTTTTGTTAAAGGGAATCCCTGCTCTGGAGTTATGTCACATTGTGATTCAAAGCAGACCCATTCCAGAAGTGGC
Organism: Mus minutoides; assembly: GCA_902729485.2. Taxonomy (NCBI): domain Eukaryota; kingdom Metazoa; phylum Chordata; class Mammalia; order Rodentia; family Muridae; genus Mus; species Mus minutoides. Next base: position 1,212,400 of record LR749484.1, read on the forward strand.
AGGGCAAAGAGGGGAAGCGGTCTCAGCTGTAGTTCTGGGAGAGGAAACCCAGAACCGCTCCTCTGTCCCCCACACACCAGTAGGAAGGACTCCAGTGCATCACCGGAGCTCCCGGGTCCAGGCTTGCGGGAAGGGTTAAGAGGGAGGAGCTGCTCGGTCTAAGAGGGAGTATTGATTTCCTCTGAGTCACGTTGGGCAATAACCCATTAGTTCGGGCTCACCAAGAAAATGGAAAATATTCGAGTTGCGCTTGACTGCATTTTGAATGCTCCGTGAGCAAGACACCTATGCTAACCCCACAGTGTGTCTTGCAAAAATGAAGGCATGGAAGAGAGAGGGAGGGGGCGTTCAGCTCAAGGTCAGAGGTGGCAATAGAGGGGTGTGGACCTTCAGGAAGCATTGAGAGTGCCACTATGCCCAACCTTGTTCACAGTGATGGACAGCTCTGAACCCCAATGGTACACAGAGAAGAGATGAATCTTGCTAATAACCATGCTGTAAGGTGATGGGTGTTGGATGCTGCAAGGTTGTCCTTGAACTTCCTTTCTCTTAGCCATGACCATGAATCTGGATATATTACCTCGCCCTCTGGCCTGAAATTGCTTTACTCCTTGTGAGGGTTGTTTGTATATGTGTTCATGTGTGTATTCATGTGTGCACATGGTATATGTGTGTGCATCTAGACGCCAAAGGAGAAACTTGTGTGTAGCTCTTCAGGAATTTGTCCGTGTTTGTTTATTTATTCATTTATTAATTTTTACGGCAGGGTCTCTCCCTAGTGTGGATTCACCAAGTTAAGCCGTCTGGCCAAGGGTCCTACCCATCCAGTGTTGGGATTCCAAGCATGACCAAAACAAACAAATAAACAAACAAACAAGCAAGCAAACAAACAGACACTGGGTCCTGGGGATTGACACAACTCAGGTCTTCATGCTTACAAGTTAAACACTTCTGTGACTGACCCTGATTCCCTGAGAATGTTCCTTAGACTTGAGCTAGCTTATTAGAAGTTCCTTTTCACCAGGGCTACCAGGACAAGCTTGAGGAAATCAGGCAATGGTTTCTGGACTCTATTCTTCCCTTCCCATGAAGGATGTCACAGGCTCCCTCGTGGTTCTGCTTTGGCGTTTGATTGTTTTCAAGATGACACGTTATGACCCATGAGCAGTGCTCAGCCTAACTCCTGGCTCCCAAAAATGCTCAAAATATTTTAACAGCTTTTTGATGGCTTAATGTGTATTTTATATTACATGGCAAACAGATTTCGAGACTCAAGTGCCAAGCCAGGGGGAGATCATGGGACTGTATTGGGCCGAGCTTTTCATATTTTACCAGAATTAAATTAGTGTTGATCCGAAGGAAATTGTGATAAATGAAGATCATATTGTAACTCTGAGGGAAACGACAAACAAGTGTGTGTGTGAGGGGGGGTGAGGGAGAGAGAGTCAGAGTCAGAGAGACAGACACAGAGACAGAGAGAGGCAGAAGGAGGGAGAGGGGAGGGGAGGGAAAGAGAGGAATGGAGAGGAAGAGAGTGTTTGTATCAAAGAAGCCGAAGAATTAAGAGACTCTAAAAAAAAATGAAAAAGATTTGGTTAATACCAAGGAAGGTTGTAACGACAGACTAATTGACTCTCACAGGTCATTGTACCCAGGTCACTGGTATCTTGATAAATGATGGACCAAGGGTCTATAAATTATCTATTGGGCCAGACATGATGGTGCTCACCTCTGATTCCAGCATTCGGGGAAGTTGAGGCAGGAAGATCAAGAGTTCAAGGGCAAACAATGTCTCATAAAACACAACAACAAACCAAACCAAACCAAACCAAACAGACAGTCAGTGTTACTAACAGATCTGGGATGTGATCATCTTAAATTCCCTGGACCAATCAGCAGTGTGGGAGGTTGACATCATTGGTAGATACTGGATGCTGAGTGTCCACCTTGCCCTGGAAGACTTACCTTGTCTGCACTGTGAACTTGAAAAGCACAGGCTTTGGAATTCCAGTCTTTTGAGTGCAACTGAGGTCAGCCATATACAGGCTGTGTCAAGTTCCTTGACCTCTCTGTACGCCAACCCTTCTACCTATACGATGGGGGACTAACAGCTTCTAGCCTTTGCACTGTTGCAAGCATTAGTTTATGAAAAGACTTGGTCCTTTTAGATATAATTCTTATTTATTTAATGTGTATGAGTACACGTAGCTGTCTTCAGACACGCCAGAAGAGCACATCAGATCCCATTACAGATGGTTGTGAGCCACTATGTGGGTGCTGGGAATCGAACTCAGGACCTCTGGAAGAACAATCAGTGCTCCCAAACACTGAGCCATCTCTCCAGCCCTTTAGATAGAATTCTTTTTTTGTTTGTTTGTTTGTTTGTTTTTTGTTTTTTCCAGACATGGTTTCTCTGTATAGCCCTGGCTGTCCTGGAACTCACTTTATAGACCAGGCTGGCCTCGAACTCAGAAATTCGCTTGCCTCTGCCTCCCGAGTGCTGGGATTAAAGGCGTGTGCCACCACGCCCGGCTAAGTAGATAGAATTCTTAAGGAGCACTGACCAGGGAGTTGAAGTTTTAGAAGCATGCAGATGATGTGGCCACCCACACGAGGGGAAGACAGAACATAAACAAAGAACAATGTATGTGTTGGGGGGGGGGGATGCTGTAGAGATGGTAAAGAGCCTGCCACACAAGCTGTAGGACCTGAGTTCGATTCCTAGGTCCCACATGAAAAGCAGAGGCATGCTGTTGTACAGTGGGGAGAGGGAAGCAGAAGGGTCCTTGGGACTCACTGGTAGTCTGGCCTCCTTGGCATGGTCCAGGTCAGAGAGAGACCCATCTCAAAAAGCAAGGTGAATGGCTACGGTGCACTGACTCCCAAGGTTAATCTTTGCATGGATGCAGATGTGGACATCCCCCTACACACACACATACATGTATATACCTTCATGTGCACACACCACCCCCACCCAAATGAAATGAAAACAGACTAGAAAGGAGCCATATATCTTCAGGGGATTGCATTGAAGGGTAGTGCTAATTGGAACACTTGATAAAGGTTTAGCAGAGTCTTAAACATCCCACTAGGGAAGACAGAACCCTGTGGCTCTCTAGAACTTGGATCCTCTGAACCTCCTCCTGCTGGAAGCTGAGGTCTGTCTGGTCACCACCTCTCTGAAGCTGACCGTGCCTGCAGAGTTCGGCCCCTCCTCGTGGGGAAGGAGAGAAAGCCCCCTTTTCCTGACACCTGTGGTAATCCTTGGTGGAATGCATCTGAAAAGATGCAGAAGAAATTCTTAAAATATATTTCCCTCCGACCACAATATATTCCATATGCTCGCAGAGTGTAGGGGAGGGGTCTGGCGCGCCTGGCTACCTCTGGTAAATGTTTCTCCTCCACGCTGGGGAAATCCTTATCGGTGCTCCTACCTGACAGCTGGAAGGAATTTAAGAGAAAATGCAAAATGCTGTCTCAGAAGAAGAATCGAAACCACAGAAAGACTTGGAGAGCTGCTCGTGGGGAGGGGAAGGGGCAGGAGCCCCCCTGGCTGCCCAGCTTGGGAGAAAAAGAGCAGTTGTGGGAGGGGCGGGGCAGGGGAGGGAAGCTGATCTGTAAAAGATCTCACTGTGAACCGGTGGGAAGCACATGGATCCCTCTGGGCCTCAGTTTCCCCATTTATAAAGTGACCACAGAGAAGATTCCATGTGCTGCGGAGGGTTTAGGCGTGGATATGAGTGCTTTCTGCGGGCGGCTACCACGCTGCGGGTGGATGAAGCCCTGAGCAGAAAGGAAGAGAGAATGGAAGCCAGTCTCCCGCTGGCAAGGAAACTGTTTACACGAGTTGGCAGCCTCCACTACATGTGGGGATCACCTGGGGGAAGAGGAAGCCTGTGCAGGTCCCACTGTGCAGAGATGGGGATTCTTGAGTATCAGAGTATTAAGGAAGGTCCTCGAGAGACGCAAATACACAATGAGCTTCACAACAAGGGCTCCAGAAACCTGAGCCCCTGAGTGTGTCCAGCATCTTGCAAATTTGCCCGTGAGGATGGGTTCCACGGCCCTGCGGGCAAAGCCTACTGCACCTGCCACACACACACTGCTCAGTGATGCTGCCAATAGCTGATTGGTGTTATCGACCCCCTTGGAAATGGGCTCCAGCCAACTTCCACACACGACCTTATACTGGAGTCTGTAGGAGGAAGGTCAATTAAAACACACATCCTTGGACCCCATCCATCCCGCCAGAGCATCTGATTCAAGGACTGGAAGCAGGGCCTGAGCCTTTGGCTGTCTAATGAACATTCTCAGACGCTGTGGATTGCTGGTCCAGGGCTTTGAGAGCTGCATCCTTTACACAACAGGGTCACAGCATCACTCATTGGTGTTGTGTTGTGTTGTGTTGTGTTTGTTTGTTGTTGTTGTTTAATCTCTTCGTGTTTCTAAAAAGGTAGCAGCACATGATAATTTTCCTGGGGTTTACATGACAGGACTGGGTCTTGTTTGCATATATGTATGCTTGTCTGTTTGCTTGGTTTTGAGACAGGGTCTCATGTAGCCCAGGCTACCTCAACTAGCTATGTGTCTAAGGATAACCTTGGATTTACTCCATTCCCCAGCAGCTGGGATTACAGGTATGCACCACCAACCCCGGCTAATGTAGTTCTGGGGATGAAACCCAGGGCTTCATGTAAACTCTTGTCTAGACAAGAACTCTACCAAGACAGAAACAACCCCAGCCCAGACACTGGATTTTATGACTGTACTCCCCTTAACATTTTGCACCTGAAGAACTTGAAGCCCAGACTGGAAAGACATTGGCTCAAGGTCACACAGCAAGTTGACCTTGTAAGTTGTATTACAAGAACCATGTCACCATCCTGGTGTGGGAATGGACTGCTGGAGGAAACACAGGCTGTGATTTTTTTTTTCTGCTTTAGTTCATTATAGGCTGTCCCTACAGGACTTGGGACTGAGCTACATAGCCAGCTACTGCTAAACTTAATTTTGGAGTACCCATCAACTTGAAAAGGTGACTAAGGATCACAGAGGCATCCCTACAGCAAATTAAAGCAGTGTGATTGGCCAAGAAAAGCTGGAGATGCAGGGGATGCTGGGAATTAGGGATGGTCAGGCTCTGGAGAAGGGGACACCCAATGTAAAGCTCTCCTAGGGGGCAGAGTTAGTAACATTTGCATAAAAGGATCTGGTCTCTGGTCTCAGTTCAGTGACTTTCAGGGTTGATTTTAAGCACCGATCCCAGGAAATAATTAGTATGATCTACAAGAGTTGGGACTGTGTGTGTGTGTGTGTGTGTGTGTGTGTGTCCATCTTCCAGTGAGAGGGCATCATTTAAAACACACAAGCATTTGGTCAGCTATTTTTATGACAGTTTAATATAATGATATGTGTAAGTCTGTAATCCTGTAATCTCGGAGCCTGAGGCAGGGGGATAGCAGGTAGTTTGAGGCTGTTTTACATGGTGAGACCTGCTATTAGTTACTGTCTCCTTGCTATGATTAAAATACATCTCCCCTAAAAAAATCACTGAAGGAAGAAGTTTGTTCTCACAATTTGAGGGTACCATCCATCATGCTTGGGGAAGACTTGACAGCAAGAGTGAGAAGCAGCTGTCACGTGGCAGAGTGTGGAAGTGGCTGTCATGTGGCATCCAACATCAGGAAGCAGAGGTGGATGATGGGGCTCAGCTCGCTTTCTCCATTTCTCTCCGTTCAGGACTGAAGCCCGTGGGATGGATGATGCTACTCACATCTGGGTCTTCTCACACAACCTATAATTATATATAAATAATTATATATAACCTATAATTATATATAAATATAAATTAACCCAACCTATAATATCCCTCACATGCATGCTCACCATAGAGGGATGGCATTTCCACGAAGATTCGAAATGACATCAAGATGACAATCACAATTAACCACCACAAACTCTACCTCAGAAGCTAAACAAATAACACATTTACCATCTAACTATTGATTACATTAACTATGTCTTTAGAGTTTATGTAGTTAGAAAGAACTATGAGTTTAGAACCTATTGCTTATTTCACAAGTTGAGTTATCTGGGCCTGGAGAGATGGCTCCACAGTTAAGAGCACTCGTTGCTCTTGCAGAGAACTCTGGTTGAATTCCCAGCACCCACATAGTAGCTCACAACCATATGTAACTCCATTTCCAGCGGACAATGTCCTCTTCTAGCCTCTGCAGGCACTGAATGCATACAACAGAGGCCAGCAGAATGCCCATACACTTAAAATAAAAGAAAAATAAACAGATCTTTTGGAAGATCCAGCTATAAGCCTGTTAAGTCTCCCTTAATGACACATGCCAGACACAGATAGAAATGCTTTGTAGGTAACTATATACAGAGATACTACAGGCATGTGGGCAGGGAGGTAACTGGGTGGTTAAGTGGATAACAGGCAATAAACAGGTAGGATGCTGATGAGATGACAAAATGGAGCCTGATGCTTAGAGGACTAAGAGTCATCTCAAAGGGACAGGGGAGCATATCTGTAATCCCAGCTTGGGGGCTGAGCCAGGAGGATCAAGTGTTCAAGGCCAGCTTGGGCTACATAGTGAGAGCTACATTCTCAAAACAATTCTCTCTCTCTCTCTCTCTCTCTCTCTCTCTCTCTCTCTGCAAGATGATGGTTTGGTTTGGTAAGACTTCTAACACACATACAGAAGGGAGCAGAGATAGACAAAGAAACAGAGACAGACAAAGAGAGACAGACAAAGAAACAGAGACAGACCAAGAGAGACAGACAGAGAGACAGAGAAAGACAGACAGAGAGATACAGAAAGACAGAGATATAGAGAGACAGAGAAAGACTGAGAGACAGAGATATAGAGAGACAGAGATATAGAGAGACAGAGAAAGACAGAGAGACAGAGAAAGACAGAGAGACAGACACAGAGAGAGGGGGAGGGGAGGAAGAGAGAGAGAGAGAGAGAGAGAGAGAACAGAGGCTATCTCTGGCAGCAACAACAAAAGAGTTCCCAGGGCAGGATCACTATACAAGTTTTGATTTGAGCCTAGGCAAACCAGAGTCCAGACGCAGGCATCTTAGCCACCTTGATAACTTGCCTCCCTGTGAGGGAATCTGGAGTCACCTGTTGGGGTTTTGAGTCTGAAAACACCATGAAGTGAAGGGACTTGGGGAGGAAAGAGTTTATTTGGCTTACACTTCCACATCATAGTCCATCATTGAAGGAACTCAAACATGGCAGGGACCTGGAGGTAGGTAGCAGCTGATGCAGAGGTCATGGAGGGATGCTGCTTACTGGCTTGCTCCTCATGTCTTGCTCATCCTGATTTTTTTTAATAGAACCCAGGACCACCAGCCCAGGGATGGCAGCCCCCACAATGGTCTCGGGCCCTCCCCCATCAATAACTGGCTAAGAAAATGTCCTATAGGTTTGCCTACAATCAGATTTTAAAATTTATTATTATTATTATTAAGTTATTTATTTACTTTTCATTTACATTGTAGCCTCCCCTCCCCCTCTCCACCCAGTCCTTCTCTCTCACCTCCTTCCCTCCCCTCCCCCAAGCCCCTTACCTTTCTCTTCAGAAAAGGGGAGGCCTCTCATGGAGGCTTGGCTAAGAAATATTAGGCACATCTTCTCCTACTGAGGCTAGACAAGACGGCCCTGTTAGGGAAAAGGAATCCTTATGGTCTGGTCTTATGGAGACATGTTCTCAACTGATGCTCCTCTCTCCCTCCCTCTGATGACTTGACCTTGTGTCAGGCTGACATGAAACTAGCCAGCACCATCACCATCTCTCCATTTTTACCCATTACCCCTGTGAAGCCCCACAGTGGGAAACATTGTTCCCTGGGTCCCAGCGCTGCCCTGCTGCTCCCTCCACCAAAGACTCGTGTCAGTCCCCAGCTTCTTCTGACCTTCAGGTGCCTTGGCTGGATGGCTCTGCTTCCTGGAGAGGACCAGTGGTCACCATGGCTTCTCAGAGGGACCTCCCCCACCCCCAAGTAGGGCTTGGCTGAAGTCATTGTGCACTCTCCTGTCACACAGAACGTTCTCCCAGATGTTACTGCATTATGAGTGATGTCCATAGGAAGAAGGATGTAGCCTCTCTATAATCTTGCCACAGAAGAGACTCTGTCACAAACCATTGCTTAATTAGTCTACACTTCCAGCCCACACTCGTCTGAGCTTACTGTTGTAAAAATGACACTCCAGGGAGGAAGATGGCTCTAATAATAAGAAAAAGGTTTGTAAAAAACGAGCAAATAGGGGAACGTATTTTTTTTTCAAAGCAAGAATGTTTGGGCAGGTATCTTTGATGTTTGTATTTTTCCAGAACATTCCCTTGCTTGGATCAGCTTTCGGTTTGTCCTGGATTCCCACTTCAATACCCAAAGCAGGGAGCAACCATAACTCACAGGAGTGATGTTCACAGATTAAAATTTAAAAAACGGTCCCACTCTGCTAGTAACATTGACATTTGGCTAAATGTCTCAGCAAGAAAAATATGTGCGTGTCAGACGCTTTGCAAGACATGGCTAGATTCCTTTTATTCTTCCAGAAATATTACAAGGCAGTGAGCAGTCAGGTCTGGATGCAGTCCCACCTTCTGGAATTGGGAGAGAGAAACAGAAAAGAAAACAATAATAAGACTCTAGTGGGTGACATCATGGATGCCTCAATTTATCAATGTACGCATCACTTCCAAGCAAGCTTGAAATACTTATAAAATATTACAAAACAAACAAACAAACAAACACAGAGGGCCTCTTCAACATCAAAATTTTTTTTGAAGGTCAAAACAGACATACCAGCAAGGAGGACAGAGTTGCCCAGCATCAACCAGCACAGGAGGCAGCTGAGAATGTTCCATGGCATGATCTGAGCATGCAGGATGACTTCAGCCTAGCCTGATGGGTTCTCTCTGAGAAGTAGTGACCATGCATCCCTTCAGCAGAAGGAGGTAGGTCTGGGACATGATAAAGGGACCGCTGCATGTTGCTTGCTTCTAATGGCGGGGGTGGGGAGGGGACCTGAGAGGGGCTACAGGTTTCCTCTGGATTCACACTCTGCTCTTGTTCTGCCTTGTTAACTGTGCTGGTGTTTGGACCCGAAGTGTGAGCACTGATCCATAGTACCTGACTTTCATATCATGCACAAACCATTTTCTGGTCTCTATTTCAGTCTCTTTATCACATGTGCTGACACCTATCTAAGGGAACCTTTTAGGTATAAGAACAAAATACACACACACACACACACACACACACACACACACACACACACACTTACTTTCTCCTTTAAATACAATCCAGGATCCTAGCTCAGGGAGTGGTGATGCCCACAGTGGGCATGTCTTCTTAGATCAATGAGCATACTTGAGAAATCCTCCACAGGCATACCCAAAGGCTAACTTTATCTAGACAGCTCCTCTCCCAGTTGACCTTATCAAGCTGACCATTGCAATTAACCATTGCAGCCTCAAATAGCTTCAGTTAACATTTCAATGTATGTCTTACCCCTTAGTCACCTGTAGTCAGGGATACACAACACACACACACACACACACACACACACACACACACTTTTATGAAACCTGAATGCTGTTATTCAGGCTGTCCTGCACAACAATGTGTTTACTTGGTTCTTTTCCTTTTAAACTAAAAGAAAGGCTGAGGCTCAGAACTGAACTACCTTCTTCCTTCCTTCCTTCCTTCCTTCCTTCCTTCCTTCCTTCCTTCCTTCCTTCCTTCCTTCCTCCCTTCCTCCCTTCCTCCCTTTCTTCCTTTTCAGAATAGCAGGTATCAACAACAAGCTCTGACTTTCAGGTCTGTCTGTACAATGGGAATAAAATGGGCACCAACCTCATTTTGAAGAATTGACCTAATTCAGGACATGTGTTCAAGTGGTTCCCACATCCTGAATGTTGTATCCCTGTGTATGTGTGCATATGTGTGCACTTGTGTGTATGCATGTATATGTGTGTGCACTTGTGTCTGCGTGTACATCCATATAATTAAGCAATCTTCTAGCATATATACAAATTCCGGTATAACCAGACAACCCATTTTAAAGGTGGGAACGCTTTCTGGGTGGCAATGCAGGAACATGGTTGAGGCAAAGCTGGCACTTACTTGTTCCAGTGCCTGGTCCTTCTTTGTCTCTTTTTATCTATTTCCTGCCTCTCAGAACCCCTTCCCCCAGCTCAAATCCCTCTATCACCTCCTCTCCCACCCCACTTCTGAGTATCGGCTGCTGTTATTGTCTGACCTGCAGACTTTAGACTTTCTCCTTCTAGGATTTGGAAGCCTCTCCAGGGGGCGGTGAATCTCAAACTCTGTTCTGGTTTTGGTCTCTTCATTATCCGTTCCAGTAATAAATTCCAACTCTGTGCCTTCCCCAGGCCCATGCATGTCAACATTTTTTTTGTTCTTCTGTGAAGCTCTGGTCTCAGAGATCAAAAACAGAGGCATAGCCTCCTGGGACCCAGCAAGAAACTTCCACTCCATCACTTGCAGAAACCTGCATCGACCCCAGCCCACATACGCACCATCTTGCCCTCTCCAGCAGCCACCAAGCACTCCTCTCCAGCAGATGAGAATGAAGCCCCACAGAGTCTCAATTTATTACCCTAAGAAGCAGGGTTAGAAGCTCTGGGATTACACTTTGCATGTAGCTGATCTGAGAGCCTTGGAGTTGCAATGGAGGGTCAAAAGGCAATAACAGGACTTGACATTTTCCAAAGCACCACGCCTGACTTCTTTCCAGCCCGGACGGGAGAGAGTATCATAGTCTGATTCTCTCCGCTTATTTATCTAACTGATGACAAGAAGTGACTTGATGCCACAAAAGAGTTCTGTCCAGATGGGGAAACTGGGCAGTAACATCACCTCTCACATTTAGTCCTGCTCAGGTGGCCTTTTCTAAGCTAGGCATAAATTACTGGGCCAGACATTTGTGTGCAGCTTTCTTCGTCCCTGTGGTTTAAGACTAGATACCACTGAACATCTCAGCTTTGTTCTGCATTGACACCAAACTGCCTATATGAGTACTGGATGCAGAGTCCACAGGGAAGGTCAGTGATGTGAGCCGAAGGAAGAGGTATTCCCAACTCAGACTTAACATTTCACCAAAAGGGTGGGGGATGGTGAAGTAGGAGAATCATGAGTTCAAGGCCACCCTGAGCTACATACACAGGTCCTTTCTCAAAGAAGAAGAGGGGGAGGAGGAAGAGGAGGAGGAGGAAGAGGAGGAGGAAGAAAGAGACAGAAGTAGGAAAGAGAAAGAAAGGAAAAGGAGGGGAAAGGGAGGCAAAAGGAAAGAGGATGAGGAAGAAAATGAGGAGGAAGAGGAAGACAGAAGGGGGAAAGAGATAGAAAGAAAAAGTAGGGGAGAGGGAGAGGAGGAAGATGAGAAAGAGAAGGAGGGGAGCAGGAGGAGGGGAGGAGGAGGAAGAGCAGGAGGAGGAAGAGCAGCAGGAGGAGGAGCAGGAGGAGGAGCAGGAGGAGGAGCAGGAGGAGGAGCAGGAGGAGGAGGAAGAGGAGGGAGAGGAGGAGGAGGAGGAGAAGGAGGTTTAAGGTTACCTAAGTGAAGAAATTCTGTGATCTAGGTTGCATCTCTCCTAGAACTCTCCATAGACAGGAGCTTAGCAGGTCTCTGAGAAGGTCTGTAGGAAATGGTCCAGTTGCTCTCTGACTAGTCAGATATTTTCCCATTGAACAAGTATGTGCCAATAACAGCATGTCACATTGCCCAGCTTAGAGCAGCATTCTCTTAGACTTCTTGGGATAACTGGCCATAGCTAGAATGGACTTGTTCACCTCAGTGGTCCAATTGGTTCACCCATTTGGAGACTAGCAAGGCCTTGGAACCCACTGAGGCAAAAGGCTAGAGCCAGGACAAAGGGGTCAGTTCTGAGCTGAGTTAAACTCTCACTTCCTGGAATTACAGTTAAGTGCATTTTTCCTCCAGCTCTTAGAAGAGATGATCAGGTCTCTAGACCAAGGCTAAGGACAGGGTGAGAAGCAAGATGGAGGAGGTCATGGCTGTGAATGTACTCTATGTCACAACTTCGCTGCTAGCATGTCCTGCACTCAGAGATTGATACCATCTCTTCTAAAATGTGAAGAACTGGGTCTGCCATAATCACACATTCTGAGGCATCAAGGGCCTCTGTGAGAAGCCAGATCTCCCCAAGTCTGATGAGAGATGGGGGGGGGGGGGCATAGCATTGTGGTCACAAGGCTCCAGGGCAGGGCCGAGCTCCCAGCCAGCTCATGGTCCATCTACAAAGTGAAACGGATTACCAGTTCACTTTCAATCAGGCTGACTTACGAGTGTGGCGATCGTGGGACATTTACATGAACCAGAAGACGTGTTATCTGACGAAAATTACTTCATTTACTATCCTGCCTTGACAGAGGTATCCCTGCACCTCCCCAGGGGGATCTTCCAGGGTGGGTGAAGTTTTTAAAAGTCCCTGGACATGTTTAAGAAAACCAATTCCTGTCTCTCCTTCCCTTTCAGGGAACAAACACCGTTCTGGGGTCCAGCGGGCCACCTGCCATCAGAGGCCTCAGGATATCCACTGTCATTTGGCAAAGTTAATATGTTTAAGACATTCTGAGACAGACAGAGTCTGGTTTTCAACTGTCAGAGATAGCTCTGAAGCTCAGCTCTGCTGGACTGGCAGCCTGGGTGTGGATGAACCAAGATTCAGCTCGGGAATAACATGTTTTTAAGGATGTAAAAACCGGGGGCAGGCAAGATGGCTCAGCTGGAAAAGACACTTGCCACTAAACCTGACGGCCTGAGTTCGATTCCCAGGACTGACACGGTGGAAAGAGAGAACTGACTCCTGAAAGTTGTCCTCTAACCTGGACAGAGGACAGACATCCATGCCCAGGTACATACACAGGCAAATGAATGCATGTAATTTTTTTAACAGATATGAAAATGGACGCTAATACCAGCATGCTTGGACAATTCTATGAAGACCTACTAAGAACTGAGCAGGGCTCTATCATGCCTAACAGAAGTGTCTGGAAGGCTTGCTGAGTGACAGACAACTGGTCCCCCACCCTTACACTGTGACTCTGGAGGTTTGGGGAGTCTAGTACAACCAATTAAAGTTTATCCCCACCTAGCTTACAAATAAACGAGACTCAGACTATGGTTATTTTATTTGACTTTGACAATTACTGGGGGGAGGGGGTAACCCCTACTCTACCCTGACTGCTGCCCTGGCTACCTCCCCAGCACTCTACCCCAGATACTTGCTGTTTCTCCTAGCCCATGGGCTCTTGGTCCATCTCCCTTCATGGCGGCTTCCTCTTCTCCTCTCATTCTTCCTCTTCACTTCCTGATCTCTCCTAACTCCTCTCTCTTCTCCACCCCCAAGCAGATAACTCAAAACCCACCTACCTCTAATCCCTCCAGTAATGAGCTGTGCAAATCTTGTTCCTTGACTTAAAACTATTGGTTAAATAAAATTGTCTACAGCCCACTACTGGAGCATTCAAACTTTGACCCAAGTGTTACCTGCCAGCGAGATCTACAGCAAACTCCAATTGGGTCACTGCCGTTAGAGTGACCACAGGCAGTGGTTAGGGACAAAGACAGTCTCAGTTTTCTGGGTTATGGCCATTCCAGCTAAGTCCTCTGACTAATGTCTGTTGGGTCTTGTGTCAGAAATAATGTAAGCAATGTCTGTGTTGCAAAGCTTTACCAAGAATTAACTAGGTCAACTCGAGAACTCAGGAAATTTGTATAGCCCTAGGGGTTCATCATCATCATATTTTAAATAACATGAAAATTTCATGGTGTGTGTGTGTGTGTGTGTGTGTGTGTGTGTGTGTGTCCGTCCTGTTCAGAAGTCCTATGCCTTTTTGCAAACTTTTCCAAGGGATTGGGGATGGCAAAGGAGTCTTTTCTCTTTTGAGACTGTTCTTGGCTGACTGGCACCCATACTGTTACTCAGATGTGGGTGCTCTATGCAGCGAGTGTGTCGTGAGCACACGCCATTTCTCTTTCTGCTTCCACATCTAGGTAGAGACTCCTAAAGCCCTGCCAAGCAAGCTTCTAGAACCCATCCAAGCTGAAATGCCAGCCTCAGGGTGTGCCTCTGGGTAGTGCGGGCAGCGATTCCTGTGGGCTTCATGGCTTGGTTAGTATGGTTGGCTCCTGGACCAAGTTCAATGGCAGGGCTTCACCTGGAGCCCAGCTACAGCTCTCAGAAGGCAGAGCTATGTAGGGCATTAGTCACTTTGTCAGGTTTCTGGGAACGTAAAGCCAAGGCATAGACTTTGTGGTAAACCCACATTCTCCATCAGTCCGAGCAGGCGGCAGGCAAACAGGTCTTCTATTTCAATTAGCCGCTCTGTCTAGATAACCTGGGGAAGGAGGGCCAGGCGCTTTTGGTGTGGGCATGCAGAGGAGGGAGCTGACAGGAAAACCTCACGCTCAGAAATCTCTACCCTCTGCCCTCCATTCCCACCTTGTTCATCTCTTCTCACGTCCTCCCTGAGTCAACAGACATCCTACCAACCACCACCACATAGAGAAGAGAGCCTTGGGGAGTGCTTTGGGGGCACCCTGGGGGAGCAATGTCCAATGACATGGGCCAGAGCAGGGGGTGTGGTCTGAAGGATATCTCTGTTCTGTCTTGCATCCAGTACAAGCCCTATAGGGCTAGTCACAACTACCTAGGCCCATGCAACAGAGACTCGGTGGTCATTGGCTCCATTTTATTTTATTTTTTGTTATTAATATTGTTATCATCATTTATTTTATATATACTTATTCTATAAGTATATATATACTTATTATGTTAAATATATTATTCTTTTTTTCCATTTTTATTAGATATTTTCTTAATTTACATTTCAAATGCTATCCTGAAAGTTCCCTCTCCCCTCCCACCGCCCTGTTCCCCTGCCCACCCACTCCCACTTCTTGGCCCTGGCATTCCCCTGTATTGGGGCATATAAAGATTGCAGTACCAAGGGGCCTCTCCTCCCAATGATGGCCGACTAGGCCATCTTCTGCTACATATGGAGCTAAAGACATGAGTTCTGGGGGTTCTGGTTAGTTCATATTGTTGTTCCTCTTCTAGGGTTGCAGACCCCTTCAGCTCCTGGGGTTCTATCTCTAGCTTCTCCAATGTGGGCCCCGTGCTCCATCTTATGGATGACTGTGAGCATCCACTTTGAGGGAGACAGCTATATCAGGGTCCCTTCAGTAAACACTTGCTGTCCTATGCAATAGTGTCTGAGTTTAGTGACTGATTATGGGATGGATCCCCGGTGGGTTAGTCTCTGTATGGTCCATCCTTTCATCTTAGCTATAAACTTTGTCTCTGTAACTCCTTTCATGGGCATTTTGTTTCCTATTCAAAGGAGGAGTGAAGTATCCACACACTGGTCTTCCTTCTTAATTTTCTTGTGTTTTGCAGATTGTATCTTGGGTATTGCAAAGCTTCTGTAAGGCAAAAGACACAGTCAGCAAGACAAAAAGGCCACCAACAGATTGGGAAAGGATTTTTACCAATCCTAAATATGATAGGGGATTAATATCCAACATCTACAAAGAGCTAAAGAAGCTGGACTCCAGAAAAACGAATAACCCCATTTAAAAAATGGGGTACAGAGCTAAACAAAGAATTCTTAATTGAGGAATTCCAAATGGCTGAGAAAAATCTGAAAAAATGTTCAACATCCTTAATCATCAGGGAAATGCAAATCAAAACAACACTGAGATTCCACCTCACACCAGTCAGAATGGCTAAGATCAAAAATTTAGGTGACAGCAAATGCTGGCGAGGATGAGGAGAAAGAGGAACACTCCTCCATTGCTGGTGGGATTGCAAGCTTGTACAACCACTCTGGAAGTCAGTCTGGCGTTATCTCAGAAAATTGGACATAGTACTACCAGAGGATCCAGCAATACCTCTCCTGGGCATATACCCAGAAGATGTTCCAACTGGTAAAAAGGACACATGCTCCACTATGTTCATAGCAGCCTTAT
>LR749484.1:1228545-1391751 GCA_902729485.2 Mus minutoides
ATCCCTCAACAGAGGAATGGATACAGAAAATGTGGTACATTTACACAATGGGGTACTATTCTGCTATTTAAAAAATGAATTTATGAAATTCTTGGGCAAATGGATGAATCTGGAGGACATAATCCTTAGTGAGGTAACCCAATCACAAAAGAAGTCATTGGATATGCGCTCACTGATAAATGGATATTAGCCCAGAAACTTAGAATACCCAAGATTCATTTTATTTTTTAAGACAGGGTCTCATGTAGTTCAGGCTGGCCTCGAACTTGTTACACAGCCAAGGATGGCCTTGAACTTCTGATCCTCCTGCCTAAATCCCCTGCATGATGGAGCTAAAGACATGCACCACACACCAAGTACATGGTGGTCCTAGGGATGGAATTCACGCTATGTGAGAACTTGCCCAACTGGCCATATTCCCAGAGCCTAGTACCAGGCCTGGCACACAGTGGGTGCTTAAATCATGTGTGTTCGAAGGCATTCTGTTTTCCAAGCCAGAAGCAGGGGCCTGATCCTGAGTGCTGGCTGGGGTCACAGTTGTGAGCCATCATGCCAGGTTTCTTTTTGTGTGTTTTATAACATATGAATTGTGTCTACTGTTTCAATGGTGAGCATACACAATATATGTGTGTACCCACATGTGTAGGATAGATGCGCAAACATTTACAATAATGATGGATGCATGACCAGTAAGACATGCCTCTCACACAGTCCTAGAATGGATGAAGATACAGGGCCTATCTGCAGGGTAGAATGCTGCCGGAGATGAGCGACCACTCTCATTCTCCACACGGGCTACTCTCAGACATAAATTCAAAATCAGATCAAAATACTTTCTGCTATTTGAAGTTGGAGCCATGTCTGGGTGTAGCAATGTAATAGAGTGATCCAGCACTTGAGCCTGAGGCAAGAGGATCATAAGTTCCAGGCCAACTTGGGGTACATAGAGAGACTGTCTCAGACAAAACAAATGAAAAGGTTGGGGTAATAGCTTCCTTTGGGGGGGGAGGATCAGGAAGATTCTCTGGCAAAGAAAGGGCTCTGCATAATTTTTCTTTTTCTGTGAGAAACACCGTGACTAAAAGCAACTGGAAGAGAAAAAGGTTGAGGTTGATTTGTATACTGAAGCCTTGACACTTTGAGGTCACAGTCCATCACTGAGGGAAGACAGGGCAGGAAATCAGACAGGAACATGAAGCAGAGATCACAGAGGAAGAACTCTGTTCACTGGCTTGCTTCTGGGATCATGCACACCTAGCTTTCTTGTATAGCTTAGGGAATGGTGCTGCCCACAGTGGGATGAGTTTTTCTACATTAATAAACAAGATTTCTCCGCAGATAGCTCACAGGTCAATCTGATCTAGTAAGTGCCTCAATTTCTAGGTGATTCTAGGCTGTGTCTAGTTGACAGTTGAAACTATCTAAGATGAGGTTTGGGGCTGGAGAGATGGCTCAGTGGTTGAGAGCACTGACTGCTCTTTCACAGTTCCTGAGTTCAATTCCCAGCAACCACAAGGTGGCTCACAACCATCTATAATGGGATCTGACTCCCTCTTCTGGTGTGTCTTAAGACAGTGTACTTGTATACATAAAATAAATACATCTTTAAAATAGACAAAATAAACAAACAACAACAACAAAAAAACCCAAACATAGTAAGATGGGGGACATCTGCCACCAACTCAACCTGAGTTCATTCTCTCTCTCTCTCTCTCTCTCTCTCTCTCTCTCTCTCTCTCTCTCTCTCTCCTTCTCTCTCTCTTTCTCTTTCTCTCTCTCTCTTTCTCCTATGCATGTCTCTTCTCTCTCTTCCTCTTCCTCTAACCCATTTGCCCCCCTGTCTTCTTCTCTGTCTTCCATGGTGTTCCCTGATCCTTGCTGGTGGTGGGTTAATATGGATGACCCCCCCCTTTGACTGAGCGCTGTCTCTTATTCTCATTACTGTGACCACTTCTCCATCTCTCACTGGCTGCTGCTCGCTTCAGGAAGACATTTCTCTGACCAAAGGTGAAAGTATGTCTGTGGACATAAACCTAAGTACTTAGAAGACAATTTAACAGTGTGGTCATGCAGAAAAATAACGACAGAAGGGTCTGTAACCCACCACCACCACCCCTAGCCATGGGGGTTTGGCCTGTATTACGCTACCTGGATTTCAAATCCAATCAGAAATCAGTGACGCCATAGCACTCATGACAATATATACAATGTATCCACTGTAACCACTGGATACAGCTTGCCTGGCAGATCTACGCTGCAGCCTGCAGGGTTCATTGGTGGC
This sequence comes from Mus minutoides, assembly GCA_902729485.2. Taxonomy (NCBI): domain Eukaryota; kingdom Metazoa; phylum Chordata; class Mammalia; order Rodentia; family Muridae; genus Mus; species Mus minutoides. The sequence goes on from LR749484.1 coordinate 1,230,827, forward strand.
CTTTGTCTCTCACAAGTTTGCATGTCACCTTCTAGCACTATGGAAGGCAGCCAGCAGGGAGGAAGTTTCTCAGTCATTTTGAAACTTCTCTGTGACCTTCAGCCTAAGTGTACAGCATCTAAGGCAGGTAGGGCCTTGCCATGTAGTTTTGGGGCAGGGGGAGATCCAAAGGCCATGACAACAGCCTGTGTTGTTTTGGAGACTTCTGTGGCCTCCCTGACTAAGTCGCAGGGAGGTGTCATACCCTCCTGACACTGAGCATTGCGATAGTCATTTAATAACTCGTGTCTGACGGCGGGGACATTGCTCACCCGTGCACAAGAGTTCTGTATAAACTTTGTGTTTTTAATTTGTAGTTTGAAATTAGCTTACTAACTGGCAAGTCTGTATAAGGCTTTTTCCACGAATCTTTCGTTTTGTTGAACACACCTACCCCTCTACTCTTTTTTTCTCCTGCCTTGAACTGTGAACCCAAATGTCGTTCTTTCTTAAGTTACTTTTGTCAATAACTGGCACGCCCCCCCCCCCGAGCTGCACCCTGAACCAGACCCATAATTTATAACTGTAAAAAATGATGGTTTAGCCTGACTAAATATGGGAGGGTATTCCTCGTGCTGCTATGGCTATAACTGGAAACTTTTGTGGAAAAATCTGGAGGCCACGCTGGTCTAAGGCATATGGCTGTGTCATCGGACTTGGGGTGGGGATGGGATAGAATCTCATGTGTTAATTGGAACCACCACTGCACTGGATGAAGGACAGGCGCTTACAGCCATGAGTAATCAGCTCACACACTCCCCTTGCTGTTCACAGCTGTGTGGCCTCCAGCGTGTGTCTTCACCTCTCTGGGCTTCAGCGAACTCATCAGTTTCGTGGAGACACAAGGAACAGGTGTTAGCTAGACTTAGTACTGGTCCACGAGAGGCAACTTTGTGATCTTGGTTTTCCATTCAATGGAGAGCTAGGACTACCCAGCCCACCTGCCGGAAGAGAAGGGTTCAGAGAAAGCATATTCGGCCAGCCACAAAGCTATGGCTTCCAACACAGAACCTCCAACCTTTCTTATCTGTCTCCCATCCTTATAGGTAGTACTTGTCCAAGAGGAGATATTTGGTTCCAGTCCAAGCTTAAGATGGTGTACTGGCTGGTTTTGTATGTCAACTTGACACAAGCTGAAGTAATCACAGAGAAAGGAGCCTGCCTTGAGGAAATGCCTCCATGAGATCCAACTGTAAAGCATATTCTCAATTAGTGATCAAGGGTGGGAGGACCCATTGTGGGTGGAGTCATCCCTAGGCTGGTAGTCCTGGGTTCTATAAGAAAGGCTGAGCAAGCCAGGGGAAGCAAGCCAGTAAGTAAAATTCCTCCATGGCCTCTGCATCAGCTCCTGCCTCCAAGTTCCTGCCCTGCTTGAGTTCCTGCCCTGACTTCCTTTGGTGATGAATAGCAGTGTGGAAGTGTAAGCTGAATAAACCCTTTCCTCCTAAACTTACTTCTTGGTCGTGATGTTTTGTGCAGGAATAGAAACACTGACTAAGACGGATGGTAGTGAGCAGATTGAGGTGAGTCTAGAATTTCACATGACATCTTCTGGGCTGAGTGGAGGGGACTGGATGGAAGAAGTCTTCAGCCTCATGTTTCTGACCCAAGCTTCCATACGGACATACCTCAGATCTAGAGCTGGGCTGGAGTGTCTCCAGGCACGAGCTGTTCTGCCCAGATATCCCTTTCTGTCATCTGAGGTGAGCTTCACAACATGGCATCTGGCACTCTCAGACTGTCTGCTCTGGGCTTTGGCTGTCAAAATCCACTCGAGAGAGACAAAAGAAAGGGGAAAAAATAGAAAGAGGCAGACTTAGACACCAGACTCCCTGATTGTAAACTAGCTTCTAATACCCCTTCTCTGATCTCTCCTCTTGGGGACACCACAAGTTAATTATTGTGCTAGGCCCACTTGAGTTATATTATAAAGCCCTGTCTCAAAGAGGTGGGGCCATTTATGCAATACCACATGTATGCATCTGCCTTTGTGTGGTACACACTTAGTACCAATCCAGTTTTAGAGAGGATAAACCAAACACAGTGGTTAAGTGATTTCCTCATGGTCACACAGCTAAGATAGCTGGTGAACTTGGCTCCAGAGTTTGACCTCTTACAAGCAAAGTCATGCTGAGCCTGTTGATGGTTGCAGCTGGCTCACAGCTTATAGCTTCCAGGAACGTAGACAGTGTGATCCTTTCTCAGAGACTCAGTTTTCCCATCTGTATTTTGGGCACGATCCTAACAGCTTCCATGAAGGGTTATTGAGATATGTAGTGAGGTGTTCAAACAATATATATACCTTGGAGTGTTCAGTCACTGTCAACAGCCAGAATACTCAGCTGATATCTCTGCAAAGTTTAATGATGGGGATATCTGATGCAAACAGGGGAGGTTGAGTTCTCTGTAAATGTCAGTGTCTTCCTCAAATTCAAAACAAGACACACACATGATAAGAGAAAGGTGACCAAAGTTTACAGAACTTGGCTTTGGTGAGAAATGTTGGGAACCTCTGAACTTTTTTTCCAACCTCTTACTCTACAGCTGGAGAAACTGAGGCTCAGATGCGGCACTGAGTGGCTCTCCTGTATCTGGCCTGTGGGATGCTGGCAACTTACTGACAGGCGTGGCTAATTGATTGATAATAAAGCCAGTTACCCTCAGCCTGTGACCAAGGGAGGCACAGGGGGCTGGTTGCTTTCCCATCCTCTCCCTGGGCTAATGGCTTTATGGAGGTCATAAACTACTGCACATCTCAATAATGAGAGTGGCCTCCCTTGGCCCAGTGACCCGAGGTGACTTGATTGACACATCAACCCTGAAATTCTGGAGAATGGTGAGAAACAGCTTTGCTCTGGGTGTCCGATCTGAACCACAAGACCCCACCTTCCCTGGGAACTTCCCAGATGCCTGTGTGAGCTGGCAGGCCCTGCTCACCCATTCTGACTCAAGATAAAAGTACCCCCAGACTGGTAATGTCTCTAGCAAACACACAGCTTAGACCAAACTCAAGAATCAGATAACGGTTCCCTTCTCTACATGGAGCAGCTCAGAAGGCATGGGGAGCAGCGTTAGCGGCTTCTGGACCCAGGCTGTTGCTTTTCACTTCACAGTTTATCAAGCCCATTCCCATAGTCTTACAGGTGGCCTGTGCTGAGCCCACTGCCTAGAATCAATGGCTACATTTTATTCTGTGTGCTTTGGTTGAAGCAGCGTCTTACGACACAGCCCAGCCCAGGCTAGCCTTGAACTTGTGATCCTCCTGCTTCAACCTCCTCAATGCTAGGAGTTCAGGCCCAGCTCTGAATCAATGCCTCTACATGGGACCCTTCCCTGCTTCTGATTTATGTAACAAGATAAGAAAGAAATATAGCAGAGTCGGAGCTGGAAAGATGGCTCAGCAGGTAAGAGCACTGACTGCTCTTCCAGAGGTCTTGTGTTCAATTCCTAGCATCCACATGGTGGCTCACAAACATCTGTAAAGAGATCTGATGCCCTCTTCTGGTGTGTCTGAAGACAGCTACAATGTATTTAATTATAATAATAAATAAATCTTTGGGCCAGAGCAAGCAGGGACTGAGTGAGCAGGGTTGACTGGAGCAAGCAGAGGTTCTAAAAATTCAATTCCCAACAACCACAAGAAGGCTCACAACCATCTGTACAGTGTGCTCATATACATAACATAAAATAAATTTAAAAAAAAGAAATAACAGTGTCACAAATGAGACCATAGCTACCATTCCTTTATTTCCTTTGGGTCACTTCTCCTAGGGACACCAGCTACCATGCCATGACAATACTCTAGCAATCCTGTAGATCAGGAGTTGGGGCCTGTGGCCAGGCAAGTCTTCAGATGAGACCATTGCTCCAGAGCCCTGACAGCGAGCTCATAGGATGCTCCAAGCCAGAGCCACACAGTCAAGTCAGTCACAGATCTTTTCCATAGCAATTGAGCACATCAATGTTCATTGCTTTATTGACCAAATGTGGGGCTTATTTGTTATGCAGCCACTGCTAGATGATACTGTGAACACTCCTGTGTGCCAGGCCCTGGAATAGGAACCGGCATGCAAACCTCAATAAGTAATCAATACTGAGAACACTGGCCCCCAGAGTTAGTCTGGTGGAAAGGACAAGGGAGTCTGTAGGGTTGAGATCTGGTGGAAACTGGAATAGATCATCAATGTGGTGTGAACCCCCATAACTCACCCTGGCCTTCCATCCCCACTGTGAGTCACTGAGAAGGTGGAGACTTGACCCTGCTATGGTGTTGGGAGGAAAGCTGAAAAATGATTTGGATTGGATGTGGACATCAAAGTAGAGCCATAATTACTGGTTATGTCACAGAGGGAGAAGTGGAAAACACACAGACACACACACACACACACACACACACACACAGAGACACACACACACAGTGAGAGAGAGAGAGAGAGAGAGAGAAACATATACATACATACATACATACATACATACATACACACAGAGAGACACATACACAGAGACATACATACATACATACATACATACATACATACATACATACATAGAGACACACAAACATACACAGAAACACAGAGAGAGAGACACACACACACACAGACACCTACACACACAGAGACACACAGAAAGACACACAGACAGACAGACACACAGACAGACAGGCACACATACACACAGAAAGATACATACATACATACATACACAGACACACACACACATACATATCCATATACATCATATCCATATACATCATATACATATACATACATATACATATACACACACAGAGACACATACACAGAGACATACCGACACACGGAGACATACACACACAGACACACACAAGGACACAGACACACAGAGACACATACACACACGCATACAGACACATACATACAGACACACAGATGTGTACACACACACATACACACACACACACACATACACACACACACACACCCCTTCCTCTTATTAGAAGCTCTCTGGCGTCCAATGCTGATCACCAGATAATGATTAGTCAACCTCAACTCTCTAGACTTCCATGCCAAAACAAACCTTTTTTCTTTATAAAATTATCCTGCTTCAGGTACTTCAGCATGATAGTGAAGATGAAATAAAACAGAAGGAAAAATACAAACTTCTCAGGAAGTAAAAGTAAAAACAAATATTTTAAAACTCTTTCCTACTTGTTCATTTCATTGCTTAATGGCATGTGTATGCAAATTCTGATTAATCTCTCTCTTTCCCTCTCCCTCCCTCCCTCTTATCTTTCTCCTATTCCTATCAATGCCCCCAACCTATACCACTCCATCTCAAAGGTTCATGATTTTGCATTTTGTTTTATGACCAATTTAGTGTAATCAGGGCCATGTGTGCAGTCACTAGATTAAAAATACTTTGCATTTCTGTGTTCTCATTTTCTTCTTTAAAATAGTTTTGGCATAGGGTTCTCTCTGTCTCTCTCTGTGTGTCTCTGTCTCTGTCTCTGTCTCTGTCTCTGTCTGTCTGTCTGTCTCTCTCTCTCTCTCTCTCTCTCTCTCTGTGTATGTGTCACTGTGTATATGTATGTGCCTCTGTGTGTGTATGTATATGTGTGTGTCTGTGTGTTTTCCACTTCTCCCTCTGCGACACACACACTCAGGTTAACTTCAGAGTTTCCATGTAGCTAAGAGTGACCTTGAACTCCTGATCCTCCTGCATTCACTTCTGAAATGCTGAGATTACAGCCATGTACCACTATGCTGGATTAATACAATCCCAGGGGAGGGATCTGGGTCTTCTTATGTCCTAGGCAGGCTCTCTACCCACTGAACCACATCTCCAGCCCTAAAGTTTAAAGCATCTTTTTTCATGAAAATTTAATTGATACACATTTTCAGAGAGACATTTTGGACAATGTGTGTGTTTTCTATCCTTAAAAGTGTGCATCCTCTTAGACCCAGACATTCCACTTAATTTATTATTTTTTTAAAGATTTATTTAACTTATGTATGTGAGTACACTGTAGCTGTCTTCAGACACACCAGAAGAGGTCATTGGATCCCATTATGGATGGTTGTGAGCCATGTGGTTGCTGGGATTTGAACTCAGGACCTCTGGAAGAGCAGCCAGCACTCTCAACCACTGAGCCATCTCTCCAGCCCCTCATTTATTTATTTATTTATTTTAAATAATCACACAGCCAGCCATGGTGGCACATGCCTTTAATCCTTACAACTAGGCAGAGGGAGACAAAATATGAGCAGACACATTTGATTTGTGTGCGTGTAAATATATATGTATATTTGATTTGAAAAACATTCATTACTCATGAATATGTAAACATGACATCTGTTTCAGTGGAGTGACCCCCCCCCCATCAAGGGTTCCTTAGCCACCTACCCCCTTATCTGTGCTGTTCTGAGACCTGGAAATGGCCCCTCTGCCAGGGAGGCACAGGGTATAGATTCTAACCTGCTTCATTTCCTTATTACCCTTGAATGTTTTTTGAGAACCAGAGTCACCCTTCTCTGAATCTTTGAACCAAGTAGAGTCTGATGAGTTTCCCAGGATGCTCCCCGTGTGCCATGCCCCTTCTATGGGATGGATATGCGTAGCATGAGTGCCTGGGGCCCTGCTACGGCGCTCTGATGGAGTGAATGTGGGATCTGATTTACTGCCCACCCAGGGCCCACGTTGAAAGCGAGCCATGATGCTTTCTGCACCGGGACAGCCTGGGAAGGATTTGTGACTTCACCAGAGACACTTTTTACAAGACTCTAAACCCAGTTAAGTGAGCAAGAATCTCATCTCAGTGAAATATAAGTCGGGTGGAAGGAAGCTAGGCTTTCCAACTTGGCCGAGGGCCATGCACGGCAGGGAGAACAAGTTGATAGGTCGGGATCATCGTGGCTTACCCTCACCAAGAAACACCCACCTGAACCAGTCCCAGCTCGGGAGGTCACCCTCAGGGACACTGCCATGGCTCGTGTGGACTCCTACCTGTCCCTACTTAACCGACCTGGAAGGAGTATTTCCCCATTCTAAGAAAACTTGGGCATTCTTTAGCTAATAAGAGCCTGTAGGGACACCCAGAGAGACCTGGGTGTTGCCTGTGCACTGGACTGCTCGCTGCCAACCGTACCTGCCCTTGAGGGTTGGAGGTGAGGTGGCAGCGAGTCAACCACACAGGCGTCTCCGGGAGCAGGTGAGACATGCTGCAGCAAGGTCACCTGAACAGTACTGCAGGCTCCTTAAATACCAGCCACTCACACCGCATTGGTCCCAAGAAAGCATCTCTTCTAAAAAGAAGTTCCCGATTGGCTGGCATTGTCTGCACCAACATTCCTTAGTCTGCCGGGCAGTCCTCAATTAGGTCCTCCTACAGGACCATTTTGTGGCTGCGTGTTTTGTTCCTACTACATGTGGGTTCCTTGTAAAGATCAGAGAACAGAGGAGATGAGGATAGCGTGGATTAGGCAAGGGCCCCAGAGCTATGGGTCAGGTCTCAGGGCTGCTTTCAGGGCAGGAGAGGAGGGCCTGGCCATGCACACACATAGAAAATCAGTACCAGCCGGGCATGGTGGCGAACGCCTTTAATCCCAGCACTCGGGAGGCAGAGGCAGGCGGATTTCTGAGTTCAAGGCCAGCCTGGTCTACAAAGTGAGTTCCAGGACAGCCAGGGCTATACAGAGAAACCTTGTCTCGAAAAATGAAAAAGAAAAAAAAAAAAAAAAAGAAAATCAGTACCCCTAGTGCCTCACGGAAGGGATCACTGGTTACTATCTGGGAGAATCATTGCAGGTCTCTGAGAAGAGAAACATTTGAACCAACTCCCGAGGAGACTCAGAGGTGGCAAACTCTCTAACCAGCCTCAGTGTGGTAGACTTTGAACTTGACCTACTCAGCCTTACCCAGAACTCACAGGGGACCAACACCACTATCTCCTCATGATGTCCAGAGCTCAGGCTACCTCTGGAGCTCAAAAGAATCCTGGCATGATGAGAGGTGGGGCTAATTAGGATGGATGAGCGCTTCGGGAACCAGTCATGTCCCAGACAGATGCCGGCAGGAACAACTGCCACTGTGGTCTCTAACTCTGCTGGAGTGCAGCCTGGAAGTCTCACCCTGAACCCCGAGGCAGGAGCACCTTCTCAGTGCTCCCCACTGAGGCAACTTCGCCTGTCTCACTTGAGCTTCCATTGAGTCAATGGCTAAAGATAGAAATAGCACGTGGCTTTGCCGGGAGGAGTTTAGAGGTTATGTTCTAGAGTATTCCCTGCCAGAAACAGGTCTCCTCGGGTAGGGGCAAACTCTTCTTAAAACAAAAACAAATGAGGTTGTCTCAATTGATAGAGAACTTCCCTAGGTGTGGCCATGCACACCTGCAATCTCTGTACTCAGGAGGCAGGAGGATCCAAAGCTTGAGGTCATGTTCAACAACATCGTGAGTTCCAAGCCAGCCTGGGCTACATGAGACCCTTTCTCCAAAACAGCAAATCCAAAAGCCAAAGGAAACCATGACTAGGGGGCGAGGGTCAACATTCGTTCATCTGAGTGCCCTGCACCAAGGCACTCTGGTCAGAAGGTTATCAAGAGTTCAAAGCTCTGGGAAGTTCTGAGCCCACTCCACACCACTGGGCACACATGCAAAGACCCATGGCAGAGACACCTGTGTGTCCACCTTGACTGCGATTCTATTCACAGTCACAAAAGGGAACCAGTCAAGGGGCCCACAGCAGACAAACTGATGAAGAAAATGAAACACAATGGACTCCCGCTGGGCTGTAAAAAGATGGCTGGAACTGAGCTGGTTGGAGGGAAGTGGATGGAACTGGGGAGTACCGCTTGGAAAGACCATTGTCACATGCTTCCTCATACGTGCAGGATCTACATGGGGATGTGGGCTCCCGTAGGGCTCAGGTCCACACGAGAGTGGAAGTGGGGCTGTGTGGGGGAGGAAGGAGCCTAATGGGAGGTGGGAAGCGAAGGCAATGGGGAAGGAAGACATTGTAGGGGAGAGGGAGGGCAGCGGGAGGAGGAGGAGGGTCAGGGAAGGCCACAGAGGCGGGCAACGTGGCTGAAGCGTAGTGACTGACATTTATGAAGATGTCATTGTGAACCCCACTATTATGTATTGCCAACCAAAAAATCAGAGGCAGGGCAAGATGGCTCAGAGGTTAAAGACCGTTGCTGCCAAGCCTGAAAGCATGGTTTTGATCCTCCGGATCCACATGGTGGAGGCGAAGGACTGACTCTCCCAAGTTGTCCTCTGACCTCTGAGGGTACGCCATGACACATGCACGCCTGCTCCCCTACAAACACCACACACGAATAAATATAACTTAAAAATATAATCATAAATATAAGAAAAATAGTAAAATCTACACTGTAGGGCTGTGGTTAGTCAAAATATAAAGAGAACGTGTGAGAGCCCCAGGGAATTATGGGAATTGTGGATGGTCTCATTAGAATCCAGAGAACTTACAAAGTTGACTTGCATCCCACCAGTCAGTGCTAAGTTAATGGTTGTTGAATGAGAGGGTGAAGTCAGAACACGAGGCTTCCGAAGGGAACCCCATGACCTTGAGTTCCTCCAGGGAAGAGCCAGAGTCTTCACATTGGATTTCCAACCCAAGCCCTCCCTGGTAAAGCAGGTGCCTGATTCATTAAAAGCCCAGAGGCCTGGGAAGAGGGCAACAGAGCAGTCGTTGCTCTGCCACAGCCAACACACTGCTTCTGCCTCGTGGTCCATGATAGCTGCTACAGATCCTGCCATTGTGTCTATATCCCAGACAGAGGGAAGGAAGGAAAAAAAAGTAATGTGTGCATCAGTCCCCTTTAGAGGCACAAACAGAGAACGATACACCTCACTTCTGCTTAAATGTCATGGCTATACTTATAGGGAGTCCAGGATATGTTTTTATGCTGGTAGCTATGAATAAAGCTTAAAATTCCATTACTGTCATCTGTTGAGCCTGACATCACAGTGTTCAAGAGACTGAGGCTTGGGAATCATGAGTTTAAAACCAGCCTGAGCTACACAGTGAGACCCCATTCAGACATTCAGGGAATGGGGCTGCCTCTCAACAAGTAATAATGATTAATATTCATCAGACTCCTCTGGGATATAAACTGTTGTTGTCTCTATTCTACAAGGGAAACGGAGGCTCAGGGAAGCACCCATGCCCCACAGTTACACAACTGGCAATAGCAAGACCAGGCTGGTTTGGTGAAGAGGCGAGACCTGGATATTTGTACTGACACTTACCCTTCTTAAGCACCAGGAAGCCACAGAAGGCTCACAACAGCAGTGGGTAAGGTCATGATAACAGGGCTGGGCTGAGGGCTGGAGGGACAGTATCTTGTTGCAACCTCAATACCATCAATATCTCATATGGGGGCCAGCAAGATGGCTTAGTGGGTATAGGTGCTTGCCACCAAGCCTGAGGATATGAGTTAAAGCCCTAGGACCTGCGACTCCTCCAAGGTGTCCTCTGACCCCCACACATGTGCCATAGCATCCACTCCTGACACTCACTCAACCAATTGATGCAAAGAAATATAAATTTACAGTTTGGGCATATCAGTTTTGCTGTAGCCAAGTCCTATATCCAGGATAGCATCAAATAGTTGCTCACTAAATACTTGCTGCCTTTTTAAAAACCATCTCATGGATGATTAAATGACTTTGAACCGTTACAGTTGATGATCTCCCTCCCTCACTATTCCACTGAAGGATTTCACCAAGGGCAGAGCCAGGAATCACACCCTTGCTGTGCTTAGTGCAGCACCCAGAACAAGGAAGTACTTAGTGCAGCACCCAGAATAAGGAAGTACTTAGCACAGCACCCAGAACAAGGAAGTACTTAATGCAGCACCCAGAACACAGGAAGTACTTAGTTGCCTGTTGAGTGAATGAGCAATCACCCCTGTCACTGAAACTGGAAGAGCAGAGACCAAACATGAAATAAAAAATAATGCAGCCACCATCATGGACAAGATTCTTCCATGCTGGGCTCCAAGTCCTGCTGGAGCCTGGTTAGAACTGGCTAAACCCCACCAGCCCAGGCAGGGTGAGTGTAAGGATTGTGCAGTTTCTTTGGTATCAAATAACACTGTGCAGATTTTGAAAGCAAGCAGATCCAATTGGATGACTGTGATGCAAATGAGCCAATGGCTCCAGTAAATGTGTCTGGATCAGAAAGATCCTTGGGATACAAAAGGCTCATCCAGATAGATCTGCCTGTTTTTAAGCAAACTGGGTTGTTCCTTCCTCTCTCCCTCCTTCCTTCCCTTCCTTCCTTCCTCTCCTTTTTCTTTCTTTCTTTTTTTTTTGGGGGGGGGGGGCGCAGAGATAAGGTCTCATGTAGCCCGGGCTGACCTTGGCTCACTATTTGGCAAGGATAACCCTAACTTCTGACCCTCCTGCCTCTACCTCCCAGGTACAAGGTTTACAGGAGGTATGTGCCGCCATGCCCAATTAACATGGTACTGGATGAGGATTGAACCCAGGGCTTTGCACACATCAAGCAAGCACTCTGCTGGGTGAGCCTGGAAGGCAAACAGAACTCTACCCACGGGGATCAACTTGGATCACTAGATGTCATCCATTGATCAGACTGGGTAATGTCTTCTTGGGAAGAATTTGGTGAAAATCTCCAGGGCCAGCCACTCACCATCCACCTGCACAGGATGCTACATGAGAGAAACAAGGGCTTGAAAGGAAGCACCCCCTAAGGGGCTGTGCTCCCACCGGTGCTTATACACAGGGGACGGGTGGGGGGATTGGGACTGTGTGCCACAGGTGCCAGCATTTCATCGACCATGACTCTTAGCATCCACTCTTCCCTGGGCTTCTGATGCTCCAACCCGATATCCTTCGAGCCTTCCCAGTCCTGTATCAGGACCTGTGAGTTTGCCGTTTGCTCACTGACATTTGTCTGCATGGCCCAGTCACATCGCAGAGACTTATGTCTAATGCCATCTTAGAGAGTCTGCCCTTGAATGTCCCTGTTACTCTCTGTCTTAGTCAGGGTTACTGTTGCTGTGATGGAACCAAAGAAACTTGAGGGTGTGTGGAGGGAGAGGGCATTATTTGGCTTTACACTTCCACACTGTAATCCATCATCGAAGGAAGTCAGAGCAGGAACTCAAGCAGGGCAGGAACCTGGAGACAGGAGCAGAAGCCATGGAGGAGTTCTGCTTACTAGCTTGCTCCCCATTGAACCCAAGACCACCAGCCAAGCACTAAGGGCTGGAAGTCCATGCCACCCCCTGGTATGTATGCGTGTGTGTGTGTGTGTGTGTGTGTGTGTGTGTGTGTGCGCGCGCGCGCGCGCGCACGCACACACATGCATCTGTGGAGACCAGCAGTTAGCCCTAGATATGATTGTCCAGGTGTAGACCATCTTGTTTTTTTGACATAGAGACCCTGTTGCTAGAATCTGGGTATTATTGATTATTGAGACTGGATGGCCAGCAATCCCCAGGCATCCACCTGTCTTCCCTACAGTGCTGGGATTACAGGCATACCCATTGTGTGTGGCATTTTATGTGAATACTGAGAAATCAAACTCTACTGGTCTTCCTAACTTGCATAGCTTGTATGTTATCAACAGAGTTAGCTACCCACCTGAGCCCACAAGACCCATTTATAGTATTCAGCCTAGGCCAATAGCCAGGTTGACAAAAACCCCTCCCCAGCCTCCCACCCAAACTCTAAATCCTCCAGGTCTGCTGCTAACTGGAAGGCCTAGCTTGGCTCTGACCCAAATCACTAGAGGCTACGAGCCCGGGCTGAGCTTCAGGCCGTGCCAGGGCTGCTGAAACCTAGTCCCTTTTCCTGTATGGAGACTGATGAATCCTCTAATGAGATGCCTGCACTCTCAGAATTAGAAGCAAGTGTTTGTGCGCCCGGCTATGAGCCTGCATCCCTAGAGATGGAGCAACCTCCTCCTCCCACTTCGGGTCTGCCAGAGTTTTGCTAACATGCTCACACAAAGTCATTTTTGGACCCAAAATGAAGAAGTACGGCCAAAGCTCACTTTGTGGAGAGATTTTATTTCCAAATGAGTCCACTTCAAGAACAGCCATGGGTTCAGTTTTGTTAGCTAAAAAAAAAAGTCTTTCTGTAGCAGTTTGATGGAACTGCTGCTTCAAATCACAGGGACTGGGAATCCATTCAATGACAACATCTGCAAACTGGTTGGCACTGTTGTGGGAAGGCTGAATGGAAATACTCATTGAGTCCTGCGTGAGGTGGGCCGTGCCAGGGCAGGCTCTGCAGAGGCTGGTGCTGAGCCAGATGGGTCCAGCTAACTCCCAGTGTGCTGGATAGATTTAACACAAGGAGAAGAAAATCCACCTGTGAGCAAGGAGGAGGGGCAGAGGATGGGTAAAGAGACCTGCCATCGAGGGATCCAGCTCGGAAGATAGATAAAGAACTTGTAGTTCAAAAACCCAGAAACCACACAAAGCCACAGCTCCTCATCATCGTTACCTTCCTCTTCCCCTCCTCCTCCTTCTCTTCTCCCTCCTCCTCCCTCTTCTTCTTCTCCCTCCTCCTCCCTCTTCTTCTTCCCTCTCCTCCACCTACTCCCCCTCCTCCCTCTCCTCCTCCCTTCCTTCTCCTCATCCTCCCCTCCTTCCCTTCCTCCTCTCTCTGCTCCTCCCCNCTTCTTTTTTTTTCTTTTCTCTTTTTTCTTTTTTTTTTTTTTAAACATTGAAACAATGTCTCACTAAGTTACCCAGGCTGTTCTCAAAGTCTCAGCCTCCTGGCACCTCTCATGACAGGCATGTACCACATGCCCAACTTTAATTCAGACTTCAATACCTCAAGAGGCTGCTACTACTGCCCTCATTTACTGACATAGGAGCCAAGGCTTTGACAGAGTGAGGGGATGCTGGGATCAGGATGCCCTTGGCTCCCTCACTTCACCAACAGAGCTGCAGGGAGTCCAGCTCAGAGGTCCTAAGAAAGCATAGTGCTGCAGTCTTATCTGCTGCACGCTCAGACATCCTTAGTGCTGTGAAGGAAGTGGGTGGGAAGGATTCCTTATTCTGAATGCAAGACTGCTCAGCTGTCATGTTTCAAGCAATGGGGACCAGAAGCCTGGGGTGACAAATGGAGGGGAAAAAAATCTAGTCAGGGTAGGTTAAATTTAAAGAAAGAAAAAGAGTCCGTCATACCTCGTTTCTGCTCACCTGGGATGCAGGCTGGGATGCCCAGCCTGACTTGCTAACCAATTCTTAACTAATTGCTAACTCAATTCTGTAACTCCAGGGAAAAGGGGTATGGCTGCCTCCTGAACTTTGTTCCACGACCTGTCCTCACTGTCTCCTAGAAAGCTCCACAGACAGACCTCAGAAAGGCAATGGGGAAGTCTGAAGCACCCATCTGAAGGTTCCCAACTGTCCTGACCAGCAAGAGGCTCCCACCCCTTCACAGCAACTGACCTGGGAAGATGGGTCCTGTCTTTGTTAGGATTACCATGCCTGGGATGAAACACCAAAAGCAACTTAGGGAGAAAAGGTTTAATTTGGCTCACAATTCCACATCATAGTTCATCATTGAAGGAAGTCAAGAGAGGAATGCAAACAGGGCAGGAACCTGGAGGCAGGAGCTGATGCAGAGGTCATGGAGGGATACTGCTTACTGCCTTTCTCCCATGACTTGCTCACCCTGCTTTCTTATAAACTCCAAGACCACCAGCCCAGGGGTGTACCCACCAACAATGGGCTGGGCCCTACCCCCTCAATCACTAATTAAGAAAATGCCCTACAGCTATATCTTCTGGAGGTATTACAACAATTGAGATTCCCTCCTTTCAGATGACGCTAGCTTGTGTTGAGCGAAGGTACGACTATCTGGGTCTCTTCCTCTGCTCCGGTCGTATTACTGAGCCTCCAGCCCTCATGGGCCGGGCTCCTTCTTCTTTCTCCTCTATAAAAAAGACGTGGCAAGTGAGCTGGCCCAAGCCAGCAGGCTCCCTAAGTAACCTTCTTCACAGCCACCAACCTCAATTTGGTCAGGATCTCCTTCAAACTTTCCTTGGAGTCACCTGACCCAGGAACTCAAGCATCACCAACCCAGGGATATGCCATCACTCACATCTCCTCATTGATTTCCTCTGTTCTATCAGAATGACTCTGCTTGGTTGGACCTTTGGTGGCTCATGCCTATGTATTTTGTACTAGGTATAATCCTTATCTCCTACCTTCACCAGTGTTTCCAGAGTCCCAAATCAAGCTAGACTTACAGACTAGATCCTTTGAATGAACTGATTCAACAAATGAAAGACTGAGAGGATGGAAGACGGATGAGAAGCACCTGCTTCCACCAGGGCAGCAGAATGATGATGATGATGCCAGAGCAATGGATGGGCCAACAGAGCTTATTGATTGGTAAGCCTGGCTGGCCCTTTGACTCTACATCCCTGGCACTCTAGAGATCCACAGCAAACATTTTACCCACTGAGCCATCTCCTCAGTCCCTTAGTCAAGCACGGACAGGCTGGGAACACAAGACTCTGAGTATAAGCCCCACTTACTTGAGTGTGATAGACATGTGAGTGTGCTTTCTAAAGCTCGGCTTCCTTGTTGATAAATGGAGGTCAGGTTAGACCTTCCTTCGTAGAGTCGAGTGCAGATTAAATGTGACAGCCATGGGCAATCTAAGTCCAGATGGGTCACTGCAATCATGGGTAAAAGCCGGGCATAGTGGTACACACCTTTAACCCCAGCACTCAGGAAGCAGAGGCAGGTGGATCTCTGTGGGTTTAAGGCCAGCCTGGTCTACATAATGAGTTACAGGCTAGTCAGAGCTACATAGTGAGATCCTGTCTTGGAAAAAAAAACTCATGGAAGAGCTTCCACCAAATGCTTTCATGCCCTGAATGCATGACTACTGAATAGTTTAATATGTAGACATGTGATGTTGATGTTTTACATGTGTTGCCATGTGGCTCACTGTTTAAAGTATCATTAATATTGCCCATTTTTTATTAAATATTTTCATGTCTTAAAACATATTCTGAAATCTTAGCCAGGCAGTGGTGGCACACTTCTTTAGTCCCAGCACTTGGGAGGCAGAGACAGGCCGATTTCTGAGTTCGAGGTCAGCCTGGTCTACAGAGTGAGTTCCAGGACAGCCATGGTACACAGAGAAACCCTGTCTTGATAAAAACAAAGACAAAAACATAAACAAAACAAAACAAAATTCTGAAATCTTAGAAGGAAATGGCTTGAGGCTTTGAGGGTTTTATTTTTCATGTTTGCTGAATAAATACAATTTTTAAAAGAAGAATTTCCACCAGGGAGATGCAAATTAAAACCATACCAATACTCTCAGGACTGTGTTCTTATCCTTAACACCCATATAAAAGCCAAGTATGGTGATGCATACTTATAACCCCAGAACTGGGAGGTGGAGACAGGAGGATGCCTAGGGCTTGATGACCAGCCACTCCAGGCTGAATGACAGACTTTGGGTTAAAGTAAGGTGGAATGGGGCCTGGTGGCTCTCAACTTTCATCCAGAACCTAGGAGGCAGAGGCAAGTGGATCTCTGTGAGTTCCAGGCCAGCTTGGTTTACCTGGTGAGTTCCAGGACAGTGGGTCTACATATCTCAAAACAGAGATAGATAGATGATAGATAGATCTTTAGATAGACAGATGATAGATAGATGATAGATTTATAGATAGGTTGATAGATTGATAGGTTGATAGATAGATTGAATGATAGATGATAGATAGATAGATAGATAGATAGATAGATAGATAGATAGATAGATAGATAGATAGGAGAGAGGTTGGAGAAAGTCCTCCTGTTGGGACCCTCTGGCTTCCACACAAGCACACACTACACACATACAGTAAACGGCTATCTTGAGTACCAATGGTACCCACATTGTCTTGTGCACCTCTTTTTACAGAAAGTACTCTGAGCATCTGCTCTGTAAGATGTTTTCCAGGGTACAGGCCCCAGGGAGTCATTACGTAACCTTCTTCACTCAGAACTGAAGCCTGCAGAGAGTCCGGGTTTCCTTTCTCAGCAGCACCAACACAGGTCTCCATGCTGACTGTCACTGCCTAGGTTTGACGTCACAGGAGCATGCCGAAACCCACCAATGACCATAGCGAGGCAACGCTGGCAAGCTCCAGGTTCTACAAGAGACCTTGTCTTAAGGGAATAAGGTGAAGTTGGATAGAGCAGGACTCTCAGTTGACTTCCTGTGGCCACCACACATGTGTGAGGGCATACATAGCATGCATACATGTATATACATGTGAACACAGTTTTATAAGCTAGTAGATTACAGACCTTCTTTCTTTACTGGAAATATCCATTGTGTTGGTTTGAATATGCTTGACCTGGGGAGTGGCACTACTAGGAGATGTGGCCTTGTTGGAGTAGATGTGTCACTGTGGGTGTGGGCTTTAAGACCCTCATCCAAGCTGCCTGGAAGTCAGTCTTCTCCTAGCAATCTTCAGATGAAGATGTAGAACGCTCAGCTCCTCCTGCACCATGCCTGCCTGGATGCTGCCATGTTCCCTACCTTGATGATAATGGACTGAACCTGTGACCCTGTAAGCCAGCTCCAATTAAATGTTGTTCTGATAAGAGTTGCCTTGGTCATGGTGTCTGTTCACAGCAGTAAACCCTAAGACATCCATGATCTATAAGTATGTAGTCAGTAGCAGCAATGGTTTGGGATGGGTAGATTTCTATCTCTTTTTTTTCTTATGTCTCCTTGCGACATACTGCCTCTTGAAGTAAGTACTATCACCATTTTCACCATATCTGTTATGACCTAAACACAGAGCTGTCATTCATATCATGGATGAGTAAAAAGGGACTCTCAGAGAGGTCAAGGCTCAAGGCTGCACAGCCAGGATGCAGATCCTAACTCTTGGGTTCAAAGACCCTTGATCGTTTTCTATATCAGCATATTCATTCATTGGATTCCCAATCTAGATCCTGCTCTTGAGAGAAAGCATGCAGCATTTGCCTTTCTGAATGTGGCTTATTCCACTTAACCTGGTCTGCAGTTCCACCCCTATCCATAAAACTGCATGATTTTGTTCTTCTTTAGGGCTGCGTAATATTCTGTTATGCATCTGTGTTGAGTTTGCTTTGCCCAAGCATCTACTTGATAGGTATTGGGGCTGGTTCTGTGTCTGAGCTATTGTAAACAGTGATTCATGTAACATAGATGTACAGGTGTCTCTGGAATAGCAATGTAGCACCATGCGGGTGTATGCTCAGGGGCAGGACAAATGAACCCCATGCTAGTTTGTTTTTTTTTTTAAAGAGAATTTTGTGATTAATTTTAGAGTGTGGGCTAATTTGCACACTCACCAGCAGTGATTGGCTTCTTTCTCCTGAACCATTCTGTTCCCTTTCTTCCTGCCAACCATCCCCACTAGGGCAAGTCAGATTCTTCTTTTCTTTGTCCAGATTTGATGTTTTGATAGGTACTATAATGATAAGTACTGGCCCCCAAGGACTGGTTGCTTCCAGGAATGAGAGAAACTACATGTATGATATGACATTGCACCTTCATTTAAAACTAATGGTTAAATAAAGGTACCAACAGCCAATAGCTGGGCAGAAGAGACATAGGTGGGGTTTGTATTTCCCAGGCTTGGGGTCAGAGGAGACCAAGGAGAAGGAGGAGGAGGAGGAGGAGGAGGAGGAGGAGGAGGAGGAGGAGGAGGAGGGTTTGGAGTCAAGAAGGCATGGCCATGAGGGCTGGAGTTAAGAGCTGTCCAGATGAAACATATTAAGTAATACCTTAGAGTTATCAATAGGATATCTTAGAGTTATCAATAGAAAATAGATTTTAATAGCATAGAGGGTAGATATCTACCCAGCATTAGTGCTGATTAAGACTTGTTATAAATATAGGCTGTGTGTGTCTTTTATTTGGGAATGGAATGATTGAAGGCAGGGTAGAAACCCTGGATTGAGATTAAAGATTTTCTATGACATTTCTTCCTTCCTTCTTTCCTTTCTTTCTTTGTCTTTTCTTTCATTGAAAATTTTCATACTATATATTCTGATTCTGCTTTTGCCTTCTCTCAACTTCTCCCGGATCCTTCCCATCTCCCCACCTACCCAACTCCCCACCCCCTTCTCTCTATAGAAAACAAACAAGAAATACATAAAAACAAAAAAGTAGAAACCAAAAACATACAAGCAAAAGACTAATAAGAGAAAAAAAATGCCCAAATAATGCAAAACGAGGCCAAATGCTTACAAAGACTGAATCTGCTCTGTCTTGGCCGATTGGTCTCCTGCCCTTGAGAGTGGTTTGTATACCTACTGAGACTCCATTGAAGAAAACTAGTTTTCCTCTTGTCAATGGATGTCAGTTACAGATAGCTTCTTGGTTACCTCGCGTCCACTATCTGCTCTGAATGCTGGGACCCCATCTGGCTTGAACCTGTGCCGCCTTGTGTGTCTTACCAGCCTCTGTGAGTTTGTACATGGGTCCGTCCTGCTGCATCTGGAAGGGACTCTGTTCCTTGGCATGATGCATTCCCTCAGACTTGAGACTTTTACAAACTTCCTGGTGAGGAAGAGTCTTTATTTATTTATTTTGAGACAGGGTTTCTCTGTAAAGCCCTGGCTGTCCTGGAACTCACTTTGTAGACCAGGCTGGTCTTGAACTAAGAAATCCACCTGCCTCTGCCTCCCAAGTGCTGGGATTAAAGGCGTGCGAGAGTATTAATGTAGTTTTGATTGTCGTGTGTCAGATTAGAGACCCCGAAACGTCATGTCTCTCGTTGTTACAAAGGCCTGCGAGATCAAGAACTCAGTTATTTCCGGCTTCAGACGTACTGGACTTCCAGGACAGAGAGTTACAAGGAAATTTACCGGAAGTTGCCAGTATGCCCCAAAGACTAAAAAGAATCTTCAAAGCACCCACGAAAGAATTGGGCAGCTCGTGTCTGTGATCCTAGCGCTTGGGAGGTTAAAGCAAGAGGGGCTCCTGGGTCCAAGGCTAGCCTGAGCTAAATAGCGAAATCTTGTCTGAAAAAAACAAAACAAAAGGAAACCAAAAGCAAAACAAAACAAAAGGCACTTGGAAAAGATAGTGGGATGCAAAGAGCCCCAAACCCCGGCAGTCTGGGGAGTCATGATCTCTCAGCAGCGCATGTGTGAATTAAGCCTTTGGCATGGATTTGAAGCTAGATTTGCTGGGGCCAAAGGGATGAACTGGGGCGAGCTTGGAGGCCTCCTGACACGTGACATCACACAGGAGACCGATCATCTGCCATGATGAATGTGAGGCGTGGGCTCCCGGATCCCTAGAGAAGAGCTCCCACAGTCTTGGAGCCGGCTCCCACTCCTCTCTGTGGGCTCCCCCCTCCTTCCAGAGTAGAACCCTGAGTGAGTCCCTAGCCTTACCGGCTCCTCCCCAGCAGCCCGCACACCTTGGTCACAATAGCTCTAGTTCATAAATCTCACGGCCGCATTAGCTGTCTCGCAATCAATCTCTTCCAGGTGTTGGCTCCGATGTCTCTAGCGAAGAGCATCTTGCCCCTCGAGGCTTAGGCGCTAAGAGCTTGCTGTCTGGGAGCGGTTTAAAGCCAGATCCTGTCCGCTCTCTGAATCTCTTGGTTCAAACCCAACACCGCCTTGCACGCCCCCTCCTCCCCGCTGCCGCCAAGACTCTTCCAATCCCTGGGAGCTTTAGAAAAATCTCCTGATGTGACTGAACAGATTCTGAGACTATAGATGACCAGGCTAGCCTACCCCAAAGCTTGATAAACACAACCAACATTTGATCCCGCCCCCTGCCACCACCCCTCCCCCGGCCTCCAATGAGCACGTAGTGAAAGTATTGGGTCTAACCCATCTGTGGATAGACTGATTTCAGAGAGCGATTTCATGTGTGCCATCATCTGTAGTATTGGTGGGATGCTTTGGTGGCAGAGATAAATCTGGAGTTCATTGGGAAGCAGGCAGCTGCATCTCACTCCTGAAACAAACCAGTTCTTATGGTGAGACCCCAAAGTCTTTTTCTTCATCCTTGCATGGGGTTACAAAACGACCATGACCTCTGTGACCTTTCCTTGGTCACACAGGGAACTATGTCCTCTGGATAGAAAGAGTCTAGGTTATTCTATTCCTGGTGTGGTACTGCCAGGCAGGACTGCCTGACTTCAGCTGGCCTGTGATGAAAGCGAGAGGCTTAAATTCCTGAGTTCTAGGGACACCAATCTAATGCCACCTCACCCACCCTAAGAGAGGACAGACTACCACCTGCTTTTGTGTGCTGTGCGTAGAACCCATCATCACTCACAGAGTCATGGCAGTGTCAGGAGCAGCATGTCTGTCTGTCTGTCTGTCTGTCTGTCTGTCTGTCTGCTGGCAAGAACTTTTTCAACTCAGTCATGTGCTGAATCCACCTACCCCTCCACATCCCATTTATCTATTCATCTATCCATCTCTCCACTCCATTCATCTAGTCATCTATCTATCTATCTATCTATCTATCTATCTATCTATCTATCTATCATCTATCCACCAACCCTCTATATACATGTAATCCATCTGTCTGTCTGTCTATCTATCTATCTATCTATCTATCTATCTATCTATCTATCTATCATCTATCCACCAACCTTCTATATACATGTAATCCATCTGTCTGTCTGTCTATCTATCTATCTATCTATCTATCTATCTATCTATCTATCTAATCTATCTATTCATATATACATGTAATCCATCTGTTATCTATCCATCTATCAATCCAACCATACATCCACCCACCTAGTCATCTTCCTCTCCATCCATGCATTGAATTTATTCATTCACCCATCCATTTATCCACAAATTAGATAAATTGTAATCAGTTTTATCAAGGCACCTATTCACTGCATCAAAAGTTTTAAATCCCACTGGGAAATCAGAGAACATAGACATGGCATGGGTGCTGGAACCTGGGCGGGAAGGTGACTGCATCACTAGCTCCTGTGGACATGGATGAGATTTCACATTCCACTTTCTCACTCACAGAGGACTGGCTTCTGTCATGTCTAATGCTGGCTGCATAGTTCGGAGTAACTGTATGCCTGGGTTGCTTGGGAACTTCCCCTTCAGGAAGAGGAATGAAGGAATGGGTGCCTACTAAAAGCATTGCCAGCTCGTAGCCCTCAGCTGTCCATCTGTCAGAAATGGTCTCATGGGTGGAAAGCCACCTCTGCCAAGGCCACCATCTTTTCATGCAGTGACTCACATTCAGTGATGGTTTTAGGGGACATACGAAGGCAATTCTGGTCCTGTCTCCAACGTTGGATCAGCTTAGAATAGCCACTCCAGACTTAAAGATGGCAGTGGAGTGATCCTATAGGGGCCACCCATTATCCCTGAGCTCTTTCTCTTGTGCCCTTGTAGGCTCCCCTTCTCATGAATGTAGGCAGAACCTATGACTACTCTAGGAATGTAGAAGAGAGGCTTAGAAGAGAACTCAGTAAAGTGCCTGAAGTGATGCCCAGGAGCCATGTAAGCAAAGAAACCAGGGATGCTGACACATGCTTGTGATCCCAGCGCTGGGGAGGCTAGGACTCAAAGATCCCTGAGGTCACCCGCCAGTCATCTGAGCCTATTGGAGCTCAGCAAAAGACCCTGTCTCAAACAAACAAACAAACAGCCAAGGTGGACAGTTTCTGAGAGATAAGAATCAAGGTCAGCTTTGGCTCCCATATGCACCGTGTGTGCATGCACACATGCATTAAAACAGAGAATACAGAATAACAACTGTCACTCTGGCATTCTGTATTATAAGACTGTGAAAGCCAGCTTTCTTGGGGTGTCTTATTGGCTTTGATGAAGCCAGTGACCATGTTGGAACATGAAACTAAGTTTGGCTTCCAGCAACAGCCAACAAGAAGCTGCAGTTCACAGTTCTGTAGCCTGAAGGAAACTTAATTCTCCAACAGCACTGGGGTTTGAGAAGAGTGCCTTTCCACAGCTCATTCTTAATGTGGGACCCACACTTGCATCTGAAAATTGTGAGTTCCTGAATCATAGGACCATGAATCACAGGATGATATCCGGACACCTGACCCTCACAAGTTGCAAGATGATGAATGCATGCCAAATTTATAACAAGGTACAGAGATAGACAACTAACCCAGAGCTGACTGTGGGGCCTGCTCCAGGAAAGTTTTGCCCCATGCCTCTTCCTCCTC
Organism: Mus minutoides; assembly: GCA_902729485.2. NCBI lineage: Eukaryota > Metazoa > Chordata > Mammalia > Rodentia > Muridae > Mus > Mus minutoides. The sequence continues at coordinate 1,254,055 of LR749484.1, forward strand.
CCATCTACTTCTTCTTTCTCTCTTTTGTACCCCAGATGTATCCCAAGCATACCCCCTAATAAACTTCTCAATAATGATTATCTCAAGGTCTACTTCCTGGAGAAGCTAAGTTCAGACATAGCTACTACTTATATATTCCCTTTTTCTGTTTTTGAGGATAAACCACTAGTTCTCATTATTTGACCTCATTCTTCCCAAGAGGCCGGTCCTGGCCTTTGGGTAGGGTGGGTGAGTGGATGATGGATGGATGCAGGGATACCTGGATGTGTTGAAGAGTGGATGGATAAATGATTGAATGGTTGGAAGGAGGGTGGGTGGGTAGATAGGTGAGCAAAAAATGGATGGATGGATGAATAAATGGATAGATAAATGGATGGGTTAGTGGATGGATATTAGAAGGATGGATTGATGGATGGATGGATGGATGGATGGGCAGATAGATGGATGGAAAGATGAATGGATGGATAGAAGGATGAATGATGGATAGCTGGATGGGTAGATGAATTATAGAAATGGATTAGTAGATGGGTAGACAAGTGAATGAGGAATGTGTGAATTAATGGTAGATAAATGAATGGATGAGAGATTGGAATGGATGGGCAGATAGGTGAATGGAGGATGGATGGATAGATGGATGGACAGATGTATGGACAAATGGTAGATGGACAGATGTATGGACAAATGGACAGATGGATGAATTGATAGAATGATAGATGGATGGATGGATGGATGGATGGATGGACAGATGAATGGACAAATGGACAGGTGGATGGATTGATGGATGATGGATGGATGGATGGATGGATGGGTGGATGGGTGGAAATATGGGAAATGAGTAGTTGGGTGGCAGCAATTTCCTCTTTGCTTCCTGCTGTCCTCCAAACACTCACCATGTGACTCTCCAGCACCAGTCTGCAGACCTTAGCTAACACACCTACTCACTTGGACATGTTGTGCGCTTTGGACACACGATTGCTCCGGCTGTTTCTGTAATGCATCTGATGTCCCTGTTGAAGGGGAGCAGAGGAACAGCACACAGCCCCTGAGCATGCATGTCACTTGTGGCCACCACCACCACCCCACCACCCCGCCGGGAGCACAAATAAATCTACCAGGCTAGGCTAGGATGCCTTTTTTGTTTGCCAGGGACTTGCTGTGTGGTTTTGGTCAAGTCAGCTCCTTCCCTTCTCTGAGCCTTAGCTTTTTCTTTCAAATGTAGACATTGAATGAATTAATCACTCAGTTCCCATTCACACTGTCATTGACAATTTTATCCTAAGTATTATATAAATAAGAAAAAGACAGGCATGGAGGGAGACAGGAGAAACAGGGGAGACATTGGAGGAAGAAGAAAGGACAGAAGTAAAGAAGAGAGGGAGGAAATGAGGGAGGGGAGGAAGTAAAAATTGGATTTCTAGATAAAGCCACAGACCTCCACCTCATCTTGGTCCCCTCAAACCACCTAGGAAGTCACCATTACTAACATTCTAACACATCAAAGCCATAAGAATTTTATACAAGGGTTTGTCCTGTTGGGAAACATTCTATCTCTTTGTCCTCATGGCTCTGGATTTAGGATTTAGTCTGAAACTCTGAGTATCCCCCCACTTCCCCACTGTCTCCTGCCCCAAATTCAGGAAGGGTGCCCTGCCCTGAAATGCAGTTCTAGAGTCTAGAGTCACTGTCTCAGTGGTGGAAGGGAGGGGCTGGCCAGCAAGGAGAGGGGCTATTATCTCCCCTCTGATTTCTCCTCCTCTTCCTCCTCTTCCTCCTCTTCCTCCTCTTACTCCTCCTTCCCTTACTCCTCCTCTTCTTCATCTTCCTCTTTTTCCTCCCCTTCCTCTTCCTCGTCCTTCTCTTTTTCATCCTCTTCTTTCTCTTCTTCCTCCTCCTCCTCTTCCTCTTTCCTCTTTCCTCTTTCCTCTTTCCTCTTTCCTCTTTCCTCTTTCCTCTTTCCTCTTCCTCCTCTTTCATCCTTAAAGCATCTCTTTTCTTTTTTTTTTCTACTTCCTCCTCTCTTTCTCTTCTCTATCCTTCTCTTCCTGTTCCTTCTTCTTTTGGTCCCCTCCCCTCCCTTTGTCTTCTCTCTTACCTCCTTCTTTATTCAAGTTTCCAGAATTTACTCTCAGTCTCTTTGAGGTCAGGACGGTGTCCTGTTTTATGAGCAGTGGAGAGGGAGGCAGGTAAGCCACCCTGCCAGACACGAAGGAACTTCCTAGGGTGCATGTGTGAAGAACACACACCACTGTGAGCCTCTAGGAAAACCCAGTTCTCAGGCTGGGACAGAAGAGGGGAAAAGCCAAATCTCTTTCAGCAAGATAAGCTCACCCCATCCATCTTTCCTGACACTATCTGCAGGACTGACTGTCTCCTCCTGGGGGAGGGGAGAAGTGGAGCTTTAGGAAGAGGATACTCTGGCTAGCCAGCTTCCTCCAAAGAATGGGATTTCCAAGCTGAGAAGGCCATAACTGTCACTCAGCCCTCCTTGGCCTGGGTGCTGGGTGCTGGGTGCTAGAGATGCAGACTTTTCTAAGCCTTTCTCCAAACCTCCTTCTGAGCAACTGGAAGCACTTGAAACTGCAGCTTGTTTCTCTCAAGTGGGAGGGGAGTGGTGAGACCCAGAAAGAGAAAGTGAGGGAGAGGGAAGTTATGGTGCAGGCAGCCACTCTAGTGATCTCTAGATCTTCCAACCAGCACTGCAGCCATTCTTATTGCTGTGAAGTGGGTAGGCTATTCTCCCTGCCTCAGCAATAGCAATGTAGAGATTCAAAGAAGTTAGGCAACTTGTTTGGGGTCACACAGCTGATCTGGAGACTTCACAAAGCCTGAAGGAACTTCTTGTGACCTTAATACATCTCTTGGGAGGGATCACTCTGGAGAAGGGCTGAGTTAATAAAATGAGACCCTGCCCCAGACTGGAGTTGGCTTCCTGAAGTTTCTCCCTGCTAAGTCCCATGAGTGACATTTACCTGTCCACATGTCCCCACCCTCCATCATCACTTATGATCCTTCCTTTCCCCTGGGGGATGTCCAGACACTGGTAGCCTTCAGCAGGCATCCTGGTGGGTGGGTGTGTCCAGTGGCCCTTCAGGTTCCATTTTAGCCATGTCTGCACATAGATGCTGCCACCCCTGGGCTGATTGCCTGTCCCCCACCCCAGCCCATGCTGAGCCCACCAAAGGTGGGTTTGATCTGTCATTCCCCACTGCCTGAACCAATCACAAACTTTCTGGGTTATCACTTTTGCTTCCACCTTGAATAGAGCCTGCAAGACTAGCCTTTTAAAGCACCATAACTATTTTTCCTTCTCTCTCTATCTCTCTCCCTCCCTCCCTCCCTCCCTCCCTCCCTCCCTCCATGTGTGCACATGCATATGTCTGTATGTTTCTATGTAAGTATATGTGTGTGTGCATGCCTGTTTCTGTATGTTTCTGTGTGTTTGTGCATGTGTCTGCATATGTTTCTGTGTATGTATGTGTGTGCATACATGTTTCTGTGTAAGTGTGTGTGTGTGTGTGTGTGTGTGTGTGTGCATGCCTGTGTCTGTATGTTTCTGTGTGAGCATATGTGTGTGTATGCATGTGTCTATATATTTCTGTGTGAGTATGTGCATGCATGTGTCTGTATGTTTCTGGGTGAGTGTGTATGTATGTGCATGCATGTGTCTATGTTTCTGGGTGAGTGTGTGTGTGTATCTTTAGGTCAGAGCACAAACTCAGCTGTCATTCTTCAGAAGTCATCCTCTCTGTTTATTGTTGCATTTTTATTTAATTCCAGGTTCTCTCACCGGAACCTGGGACTCACCAATTCAGCTAGATCAATTAACCAGTGACCTCAAACGACCCACCAGTCTCTGCTTTTCCAGCACTCACCACCATAATCACACTCTTTTTTAAAAAACAAGTGAGTCCTGGGGATCGAATTCAGATCCTCACACTTGCAAGGCCAGCACCCGAAAAATGAGCCACCGCTGCTACCCATGGATCACTTTTAATGACACGAAACTTTATGTCATTTATTGGTGCCACGAAGAGCTCTGGACCTTGCACTTGCTCTGCCCTGGGTGCTGGGGAATGGGACCTCACCTAACTACTTTCTGTAGCGTCTGGGAAATGTCTTCCTAGATCCAACCTGTGAGGTCTGCAGTGGCTTAGCATCACCATGGAAGTTTGAAATCTCTAAATCTTTACTTGGGTCTTTCAGTACAGTGAAGGGTCCTCGGAGACACTGTCCTGCAGTGAGGTGCCTTAGGAGATACTGTTCTGCAATGAAGGGTCCCTGGAGACACTGTCCAACAGTGAGGGGCCCTAGCAGACACTGTCCTGCAGTGAGGGGCCCTAGAAGACACTGTCCTGCAGTGAAGATCCCCAGGAGACACTGTCCTGCAGTGTTGGTTTTTGGGTTCACCACAACGAAGTCATCAAGTGTGGGTCTTTGTGCCTTTCATCCTTACACTTGGAAAGCTAAGGCCAGAAGACAAGTTTAGACAGAAGCCTGGGCTGCAGAATGACACTGAAAAAGAATTCGTAAAACAAACGGATGCTTCTCTTTTGTTTGTTTATTTCTGAATATTAAATTAAGTGTACTTGTGTGTACCTGAGTGGGAGTATTTGCCTGTGTGTGCAGGTGCCTAGAAGAGGCCAGAAGACAGTGTAGATTCCCCCTGGAACTAGAGTTATACGCTGTTGTAAGCTGTCTGATGTGGGGGCTGCTGGGAACCAAACTCTGGTCTTTTGAAAAAGCAGTAAGTGCTCTGACCACTGAGCCATCTCTCCAGCTCAACAAGACTCCACATCATCTTTCCAAGACTCCCAAGAGATACCCACCCTGACCGTTAGCAAACTGCTCCATTTGTCTATCTCTGGTCAACATCCAGACTCTCAGCTACACTTGGGAAGTAAGTCTCTGCACCCAACACCACAATCAAGGCAACAGTGGAACCCCACACCAGGGAATCTCTGGGAAAGTGTGAAAGATTGGCATAGGGTTGGAGCCTTCTGGGCCAAGTGCATAGTCACCAGATAACAAACTGGATTCACTGACAGATACTAATTACTACTGGCTTTCCTGTGCTTCTTACTGTTGTCTTTCTGTACAGGGTACTACCCCCTTGTGGCTCCAGCTGACCTTGACCTCAAGTCCTCCCCTCCCCCACAGTGCTAGGATTAAAGGATTGTGCCAGCACACCTGGCATGGCTGCATGTATTTCAGTGAGCAACCTCGGTTTCCTGAAGCAGGAGATGGGCAGCCAAGCACATGGTATCCAATGCCATGCTGGACTGAGAACTCTCCATGGACAGAACTGTGGACTTTGGCTCTACAGCTCATCACATCAAGGATGGAGAAACTGGGGCTGAGAACGTGACTCAGTTAGTCAATAACCTGCCTAGCCTGTGTGAAGCTCTGGGTTCAAATCCCAGCTCTGCCGTACAAACCAGGTATGGTGCCAGACTCGTATAACTCCAGCTACTCAGGAGGCTAAGGCAGGAAAAAATCACAAGTTTGGGGTTAACCTTGGCTGCATAAGAAGACTCTGTCTCAAAATTAAAAAGTGAAAAGAGGGTTGGAGGTGTTGCCCAATGGTAGAGCACTTGCTTGGCCTGTACAGGCCCCTGGGTTTAATTCCCAGTGTACACACACATACACACACACACACACACACACACACACACACACACACACACCTCCCTTTCAAAATCTATTTTTGCCAAACTTTGATCCTCCAAGCCAAGGTCTTTTGGCCAAATGTTGGAGTTGGCAGATCTATCAAAATGCAGCCCGTGGAACGCAGAGGCTGAAACTCTGGGAGTCACCCCTCACAAATGGGTGCTGTGGATGGTGAGGGTGATAGAGATGAGTGGATTCCTGAGCAGGTGGACTTCTATCTCCCTTGATCTAATTGGCACGGACTTCTGTTTCTGCTTTTGATGTAGGATGTGGGCGACTCCAGGAGACAAAGAGCCTCGTTATCGGCTCCTTCGCCGCTCTTGGAAATACTCAGAATGCCTGGCCCTCCACTCAAGCCCCCAGCTTGGAGCCCAAAAGCTAAATCCAGATATGTCATATATTTATCCAAGGCAGCCATTGGCCAGGAAATGACTATAAAACACACATTTTGAATAAAACAGGAGATTTATGGTGCTTTCGTGAATCTGAGCCATATCTCTCTGCCTCCCCCAGGCCAAGATCCCCTTAATCACTAACATACCCCCAGCTTGGACGCTCAGTGGGCACACTGAGAATTGCTTCCTTCTGGTTCTGTCCAGAACCAGGGAAGGATCTGATGGGGATGGCCCTGGTTTAGCTGACAGTCTGTGGATGTATCGCCGGTTCATTTGCAGCTCGGGGGGGGGGGGGGCTGGGGTTTCCTTTCTTTTTCTTTAGAGGACACACACAAAAAAAGAGGGGAAAGCCTTTACATGGATCTTTGATCAGGCAGGACTTGAAAAATTGTTTCCTAGGAGATTCTCTACCTTTAATGCCCCGGGGGTTACGGGTGGTGCAGAGTGGAGTAGGGGTGGGGAATTACCAGCTAAGAACAGCCTCTATGTCAGAAGTTAGAATACAGTAGGAGCTGCTACCTTGCCTCGAACACTGTCCCCAACGCCTATGTACCTCTCTCCTCCTCTTTCTTACTCAAGGAAAAGAGGTGGTCAGCAGAGAAAGTTGGAGGAGGGTATGACTCACAGCTGGAATTCCAGATGTTCATCTCAAAGGAAACAATGACAGTGAAAAAAAAATGACTGTCCTATGAGTCTCTAAGAGCTACCTGCCTCAGCCACCAGCACCAGGTTACAGGCATGTGCCACCAGACTAGGCTGTTATGTGGGTGCTAGGGACCTGAACTCGGATCCTCACATGTATGTGGCAGGCTTTGGCTTTGTAGCTCCTCATAATAGATAGAAAATTGACTAGAGTCATTCGTGTTTTGTGGGTAGTTCCAGACACGCATGGGATCATTCTTACTGGGGGTACCCTATCTGGAGTGTGTAGGTGTGTTTACACACATACACACACACACACACACACACTCATATACACATACAACTTAAACATGCATGCACACACATGCACACTCATGCACACATAAACATGCATGCACACACAAACACACAAAAGTTGTATGACAAGAGATAAATCCTACAACAGATAGAACCCTTCCCAAGTGGTGCAATGTGTCCTCTGAGGAGCACATCTGATGTGAAAGCAAATAGCTGTAACCTTCCTGCCCCCACGAAGACCTCCTGGCTCTAGACACCTGCAGTTCTAGACAAGGAAAGGGCTGGCAGGAAAAGAAAGGTCTCCAAAGTGCCTTGGATAATCATGGTGGTGGCTGTGATGGTCCTGGTGATGGTGGTGGTGAGGGGGAGGATGATGGTAGAGATGGTGATGATGGGGACAGTGACGATGGTGCTGATGGTGACAGTGATGATGGTAATGATGAAGAGAGCGATGATGGTGATGGTGGTGGTCATAGTGATTGTGCTGACAAAGACACTATCAATAATACTGGTGGTAATGGATAGCAAGTACCATGTTTTCCTCACTCCCACTAAGCTTACATCTACTATGAAACTAGTAGAAGATCGTGGGGTGAATTTCTGAGAACAAGAAAGATGAGGAAGAGAAGGAGGAGAATAAGAAGCAACAGTAGCAGAAACCGATTGCTTCTTTATCAGCTGGGGGCTCTCTGGCATTTCCTCTTGCTGGGCTTCTGTGCCAAACCATCCATGCTCATGGCCTCACTGACTCCTTGCTACAACCAACACTGTCTGCAATAAATACCTGGGACAGTCCATCCCAAGGATGATTAGCTGGAAGGTCAGAGAGGTTAAGTGTCTTACCCAAGGGGCAGCAAGAGGTGGGTGGATTTAATAATCCAGGCCACGGAAGAAAGGGAAGTGCCCAATACAGAAGGAGAGGGTGAAGGGATGAGTGTGAATGTGAGTGTGTGTGAGTGTGTAAGAGTGTGAGCATGTGTGAAGGGATTGTGTGAGTATGTGAAGGGATGTGTGTGAACGTGAGTGTGTGTGTATAAGAATGTGAGCATGTGTGAAGGGATCTGTGTGAGTGTATGAGTGTGTATGCATGTGTAAATGTGCAACTGTGTATGAGCATGTAAACACGTATGAAGGGGTATGAGTATGTATGAGTGTGTGTGTATGTATGTGAAGAGATGTGAGTGTGTGTGAATGTGTGTGTGAGTGGGTGAGTATGAGTATGTGAATATGTGAGTGTGTAAGAGCATTATGAAGAGATGTGAGTGTGTGTGAATTTGAGTGTATGAATTGAGCATGTATTAAGGATATGAGTGTGTGTGAATGTGTGAGTTTGTGTGAGTGTGTGAGTTTAGACATTTGTAAAAGGATGTGAGCATGTGTGAGTGGGTGAGTGTATGTGAGGCGTGTCTCTGTGTGAGAGAGTGTGAGTATTGTTGTTAACAAGGAAAATATAGCTTAGCCCAGGACAACAGCTTCCCCAAGAAGACTGAGTAGTTGCACCAGACATTTGAGACATGCGTGTGTATCCAGGCATCTCTGTCTCTGAATCAGAACACTGACTAACAGCTGGTGTTGGTTCCAGCTCTGCTGCTGACAGGACAGTGCTGCCACTGTGAGTGTCTCTGCCACACATGACACAGTCTTGATGCAGGTCTGTTGATGGGATAAATGAACACAGTCACTGCCTCCCACTGTCTCAGCCTCCATCCTGTGTCTGCCTTTCTGCTTAAAATGCTAATCTTGACAATTGTTTGCTTGCTTAGTTCCCATTCATTACATAGACACAGGTCAAGTGCCCCCCCCACAATACATATACATGGTCATTTACACACATATACACACTCAAATTCACGCATACAAACTCACACACACATACTTTCTCACACATACACCACATACCACACATATACCACATACCACACATACATTCACATTCATACATACATGTACACACTCACTCATACATATGCACACACTCACTCACACGCTTACACATACATATACACTCACACACACTTTATTACATAATGCACACATACACACATGCACGTACACACACACTTTCTCACACACATGCATACATACATACTCACTCACATATATGCACACATTTCTCACACACACACACACACTCGCACACATGCGCACACACATTCTCACACACATACATATACTCACACCCATGCACACACATCGCCACAGACCAGGTTTGATCCTTGTGCTATCCCTCATGACACTGTGAACTCTGTCTTCATAATTCCCCAGTACTGCAGTCCATCCACGAAGCAGACTGATCTTTCTTAGCATTTCTATTGCTGTGAGGAGGCACCATGACCACAGCAACTCTTATAGCAGAAAGCATTTAATTGGGGGCTGGTTTACAGTTCAGAGGTTTCATCCAATATCACTATGGTGGAAGTCTGGCAGCATGCAGGTAGAAGTGGAGCTGAAGAGATAACCTGGAGTTTTACATCTGGATCGGCAGGCAGCAAGAAAAGGAAGAGCCTCTGAACCTGGCTGGAGCTTCTGACATTCCAAGGCCCACCCCCAGTGACACAATTCCTCCAGCAAGCCCACACCCCCTAATCCTTCTCAAGTGGTGCCATTCCCTGTGAACCACCACAAGACTAAAAACCCTTTACTTCACTAGCTTATAAGCACTGGGGAGTACTGAGTTCCTATCACCTTATTTGTTCCAATGTTCCCAACACTTCCTATGAGTCCAGATCAGAGTGAGAACTCACTAGGCAGATTTTGAATCTATCAATGTCTGTTGTACCCTTGACAGCCACACAGTGAGAAGGTGTGGAATCTGAGTATTATACCCCAAATCTCCCAAATCTCCCAAATCTGTTAGTTCAATGAAAAGCTCCATGGTACATCATTGATGAACAAATACAGAGATTTTAATTTTTTAGATTTACAAAGCTTGTGAATGTGCTCTTAGTTAAAATTCTTAATGAATTTAGGATGTCAGCAAGTGTTTGAGGAGTAGAGATGGGAATTAAATCTCTCCATGATGGGCATCTCTAACCTGAACACATCTGTCACCCAAAATGTTCCAAGATCCAAAACATAATGTGATGGTTTATATATACTCTGTCCAGGGAATGGCACTATTAGAGGGTGTGGCCCTGGCTTATTGGAGTAGGTGTTGCACTGTGGGTGTGGGCTTTAAGACACTCATCCTAGGGGCTGGTGAGATAGCTCAGCGGGTAAGAGCACCCGACTGCTCTTCTGAAGGTGATGAGTTCAAATCCCAGCAACCACATGGTGGCTTACAACCACCCATAGTGAGATCTGATGCCCTCCTCTGGTGCGTCTGAAGTCAGCTACAGCGTACTGATAAAGAATAATAAGAAAACAAATCCTTGGACTGGAGAGACCAACTGGAGCTAGCGGGGCCATCCAGAGAGAGTGGAGCCGAATGGGGACAGCTGGAGCGAGCAGGGCTGGCCGAAGCGAACAGGGCCGGAGCGAGTGGGGATGAACGGGGCTGGCCGGAGCGAGTGGGGCCAACCGGAGCAAGCGGAGCCGATCAGAGCGAGTGGGACTGACTGGAGCAAGCAGGGCTGGCTGGAGTGAGCGGGGCTGTACGTACGGGGGCGGCCGGAGCAAGCGGGGCTGGCCGAGTGAGCAGGGTCGAGCTGAGCAAGCGGGGTCAACCAGAACAAGGGAAAAAAAAAACACTCATCCTAGTTTCCTGGACGTCAGTTTTCCACTAGCAGCTGTCAGATGAAGATGTAGAACTCTTAGCTCCTCTTGCACCATACCTGCCTGGATGCTGCCATGTTCCTGCCTTGATGATTATGGACTGAATCTCTGAACCTGTAAGCCAGCCCCAATTAAGTGTTGTCCTTATAAGAGTTGCCTTGGTCATGGTGTCTGTTCACAGCAGTAAAACCCTAACTAAGACACATCACGAGCACCAACCTGAGTAGCAGATTCTACTTCATGGTCTATATATCTCAGGAAATGCTTAAAGTCAGAGCACAAGCATGTTGAAAACAACATACAAAATTACCTCCACATTATGTACATAAAGCATACATGAAGCTTGAACAAATTTCATGTTTACACCTGGGTCCCACCCTGACTCCCCAAGGTACCCTGTGAGGCGGTGGGCTGTGCACAGACTGCCTGGTCCCTAGTCGAGCAAAGGTCTGGAACCCTGGTGACCCAGTGAGTGGTGCTTTCCACCTGCATGGGATGGCAGGTGTTTGGTCACACCTCCTGGCTCCTGTCATGTAGTTACAGCCTCCCACCCGCCCCCCTCCAGAGACGTATGTGGCCATCAGTCACTTAGGAGCAGCACCAAGCCCTCCCACATGCAAATAAGGTTTCCCCAAAGCTCTCAGGCCAAACCAATGAGAAGTATCTGTTGTCAGACCCTTACCCTCCTCAAAACTGTATATAAAAATCCTATCCGTGAGATGGTAAGAGCGCCCGACTGCTCTTCCGAAGGTGATAAGTTTAAATCCCAGCATCCACATGGTGGCTCACAACCATCCATAACGAGATCTGGCGCCCTCTTCTGGAGTGTCTGAAGACAGCTACAGTGTACTGACATATAATAAATAAAATAAATCTTAAAAAAAAAAAAAGAATCCTATGCAGAAGGATTAAAGGTGAGCAAGAACTACTCCATCATCTGAGCCTTCTGTTCTAAGAGCAGTAACACTTGGGAAGAGGTCTGCTCTCCCTAAGCACCGCCTGAAACTCCACAGCATTCCTCACTGGCTAGTTGGCCTCTTGTCAGCCCAGCCCGACCAACCGGACTCAGTGCAGGGCGGTGTGAAGTTACTGAGTAAACTGGAAGGCACAGCAGAGATGGAGGTGGAGCCAAGTGTAACAGCAGAACCGAGGAAGTGACCTCCCCTCCCTGCCTGCACTTGCTTCCCTTCGCAAAAACTCTTGCACCAGGCCGGGTTAGAGATCTCTGTGGAAAGCCTCTGGTACACAGGCCTGCAGTACCCCATTATGCAAAGGCAACTGCCCCCAAAACCAAATTCCCAAAACATGGTCCCAAGCACTTCGGATAAAGGCTGCTTCTCCTGTGTATGGATGGTCAGGTTGGTTAAATGAACTAGGGGCTCATCTCTTCAAAGGCAAGTTTTGTCTCAAATTAATGTTTAAGATTAAATGTGTATCGTCGGTCAGTATTTATTGTGTGATCTTCCTGATTCAGACCCTTGGGGCCAAGAAAGCCATGGACCTGGTTTCTCTACTGTAGGAGGGAGAAGTGGGATTTTGTATGTTGTTTCTTCATGATTAATTCACACTTCTCAAGAACTCTGTGCTCAGGAAAAGGACCCAGAAGACCAGATCAAATGAATCATGTGTAATCGGCATGACAATTGCTCCTTTTTCCTGGGTGGATGAGACACACGTGGATGTTTTTGGTCATTTGAAGGGTATGGGAATCAAAACTTGGTTTTTTTGCTTGTTGCTTGCTTTCTTGTTTGTTTCAGCAGTAGGCTTGAGGCATGGCTCATTGTCACAGTGGACATGGACCCAATATTCATGAGGTCCTGGGTGCCAGCCCCAGCATCAAAAACAAACTATAAAAACAAACCAACAGACAAAAAAGCAACACTTTCTTTTGTATTTGGTGTGTGTGTGTGTGTGTGTGTGTGTGTGTGTGTGTGTGTGTGTGTGTGTATGTTCGTGTTCAAACGTGCCCCTGTGTTTGTGGGCATACATGCACACATGTGCCTGTGGAGGCCAGAGGTCAGCATGCGATATCTTCCTCAATCACTTTCTACCATACTGTTTTGAAGCAGGGTCTCTCACTGAACCTGGAGGTTCACTGATTCAGTGGGGCTGGCCAACCAGCTCCCAGCATCCTCCTGTCTTGACTTTTGATATGGATGCTGGCTGGGGGTGTGTGTGGCCGCTGGACCTCACATTTGTAGCAGCCACTTTCCCTGCTGAGACAGCTCCCAGCTCCCTGCCAGCACTAAACTTCTGTAGTGGTTTGAACAACAATGGCACCCATAGGACCATAAGAGTGGTACTGTTAGGAGGTATGGCCTTGTTGGAGCAGGCATGGTGTTGTTGAAGTGGGTGTGGCCTTGTTGGGTGGGCGTGGCCTTGGTGAGTGGGTGTGACACTGGGGGTGGGCTTTGAGGTTTCATATACCCCAAGCCAAGCTCAGTGTCTCACTCTCTTCCTAATGATCCATACGTAGAACTCTCAGCTACCTCTCCAGCAGCATGTCTGCCTCCCTGCTACCATGCTTTCTGTCATGCTGACAACGAACCAGACCTCTGAAACTCTATGTCAGCCTCAATTAAATGGTTTCCTTTATAAGAGCTGTCATAGTCACACTGTCTTGTCACAGCATTAAAACCCCAATTAAGGCAGCTTCCTAGCTAATCTGCTGCTCCATCCATCTTGTGTGTGTGACAGATGCATAAAACTAAATTCTTGGTTTTGTTGTTGTTGTTTAAATACTGGTACATCTGGATGTGGTGGTCAGGAGGGAGAGGCAAGAGGATCTCTGTGAGTTTAAGCCCAACCTGGTCTACATATCTCAGAAAACCCAGGCCAAGACGGAGTCTACAGTGAGATAGAACCCACTTTTAGATCAGCTTGTGTTGTGGTTTGGTTATGAATGAAACATCACCCACAGGGTTTCTTTGAACCCTTGTTCCTGGCTGGCTTGCTATCCTGAGAGGCTATGGGACAGGATAATGGGGCGGGGCTAGCTGGTGGAAGTAGGCCACTAGGGGCGGGCCTTGGAAGGTTAAACAGGGTGCCCAGGTCTCTCACATCTCTCTTCCTATCCATCATGAACTGAACGAAGCCTCTCCATCCCAGCTTCTCATCACGGCGATATTCTGCTCCAGCATACGGGGCCAAGCAAGCATAGATAGAACCCTGAACAGAAATCAGCCCCTTCCTTCCTTAAGGTCTTTGATCCCAATGCCCACATAAATCCAGTTCTAAGCTATTGCGTCCCAAGGTTCTAATCCTATGGACAACACATTCCTGCTCCACTCTGCTTGGGAGGGGGGGTCTGGAATACCTGAGGGTCAGCAGCACAGAACTCATGGCAGGAAAAAGTCAGCCACAAGCCTTCTAGTTTCCTCTTCCCTATAGCCATCCCCTCTATCCAGTCAGAAAAGAAAAAGGAAAGAGAAAAAAACAAAACCAAAACAAAACAGAGACAAATAAGCAAACAAAGGGTATCCACGTCTCGTATAGCTCTTTTAAGCACATGGTATTTATTAGGCATTAATGGGTGCACAAATGTAAGAAACGAGTACTTGATTTTTCACCCACCCCCCCTTTAACAACATTAAAAGACAAGATCACATAGAATGCTCATACACAAACTCACTCACTCACTCACTCATTCACAGACTTCCACGTTCTCAGCCACATAGATTACCCTGTTCTGTTTATTAGGGTCAGTTAAAAAAAAAAGAAGAAAAAAGAAAAAGGAAGGGAGGGAGGGAGGGAGGAGAAAGAAAAGAAACACAAAACCTTTTTTAAAAAAATCAAGAAAGGAAAGCAAGAGAGAGAGAGAGAGAGAGAGAGAGAGAGAGCGCACAAACGCAGTTTTGAGTACCAAATAAAATTAAAAGGTCTTGGTCAGCCCCCAGGCTGGGTTTCATGTTACTACTTAATTAGAATTCCTATTTATAAATAAATAGTACCAGTAAAATATTACATCTGAGAAACCCTACAATAATGTCGTACTTACACACTTTTTTTTAATACTGTTTTTCTGCTTTTGATGCTTGTGGTTTTTCTGTCCCAGGTGATTGGCGCTGGGGGGGGGGGGGGGGGGGGGGGGGGGGGGGGGGTAGGGATTTCTTGGAGGCTGAGGCACAGGTAACAAACAGTTCCTCTCCTGAGGCACCTGGAGCTGTTTTGCTCTGCATCCGGGAGGGTCACAGAGGAAGTTTGAGCCAGCCTGGGGCTGACGCTGACGTCACTGTTCATTTTTTCTTTTTAATACAAAGTATATTTATTTTCACTTTCTTCCCCCCTACAACGTGTGAGCCGGGAGTTTGCGACGCTGCTCTGTGTCACAGTTCTGTTCCCCTGTTACCCAGGGCTCTTTCAGTTTATCGAAGCAAGGTTTCCAGGCTGAGGAGTTCTAGGCCCTGTTTTAGCCACAGACGGCAGGAGAGACTGGAGCCGGGATGATATGGTGCTGAGGAGTCAGGATGTCAGACTGAGCCCGACATCCCAGCTCCATCTGCTCAGTAGAAGGCAACTCTGAGTCCCACGACGCTGGGGAAGGCAGAACCAAACCATAAGGAGAAAAGGCAAAACCCAATCCAAAAACTAGCAGGTAACCCCTGCGACGTTCGTAGACATCTCACGTGACGGAGGTAGGTATTTTTTTGTTAGAGGAGGGTGGCCGATGTACATTTTAGCTCATTTATCAGAGGGAAGCCCCGAAAGTACGTGTTTTGAGACATCTCTGTTTCTGCTCTCCCTCCATTCAAGGGACTGGGTCCCAGTAAGAAAATTCCAAAGGAAAAAAAATATATTATTATTTATTATATAACAAAGTCAACATTAACACTGAGACACAGAATGCCTCTCACCGTGCGGTGGGGGTCCAACACTCAGCGAGGCAATATGGTCTAGAACCCAAGAGAAACAATCAGGGAACATGTCTGGGGCGCTGTGTGTGTGTTCCTGGTTGGATGAGAGTGGGCGCGGGGTAGGATGGGACTCGACAATCTTTCTGTTTGTCTGCTCGGTTCTGAGACATCGAGTCACTATTTTGGAATGGTGGCTTCGGGGCACTGATCTCATCAGTGGCTATGGAGCTCCAGATACGGAGGTTACAACGGGCGATCTAGAGCTTCGCATCTGCGGGGTTCTCATCACTACTGTCCCTCACTTCGTTCTCCTCTTCTCTCTCTCTCTCTCTCTCTCTCTCTCTCTCTCTCTCTCTCTCTCTCTCGCCCCCACCCCCATCTCTGGCATAGGTCGGCCTTTAGCTATTCTCACTCCACTCTGGCACCATGCCGACGCCATGTACCGAGTGATACTGATGGGGGGACAGGGTCCTGGGCACGCCGTGAGTGTAGAGGAACTCGGGGGGCTGGAGGCTGCCTGGAGACTGAAGGCCAGTCTGAGGCCCGCACTGCCTGACCACAGGCTGATGGGCCACTGAGGTCTGGTGCTGGAACATCCCTTCGGCGAGCTGGGGAGAACCATGGTTGGCCATGCCAGCCAGCCGAGGGACCAGGGGCCCCGAGGTGAAATGAGCGGAGAAGTGCTGGTAGGGAAGACGGTCCATGGGCTGCACGGTGGTGACTGTACAGCTGCTATAGGAGGGCATGCTGGGCCATGTGTTACAGCTGATGTCCTCCAGGCTAGGCACGGGCTCGCTAGGGGGAGCGGAGCTGGCATACATGCAGGCCTGCCGCTGGGCCGACTCTGTCCTGTACGAGGTACTCAGGCCCTGTTGCTGGGGGTAGCCAGAGCGATAGAAGGTGTCCTCCTCACTGGGGGATGTCTCCATGTACGGCTTCTTATAGGGGTGCTCCGTGCTGGAACATTCCTCATCTGCAAAGACAGGAAAGGTGTTAGTCAACCCATACCACAGACAGGATCAGAAAACAGCCACTAGGCCTGAGACTAGAGGCTGTCAGCTCCAACCTCCATTCTGATGGAACAAGAACAAAACAAAAACGTGTCATGGGCACCCCCTTGGGCTGTGAGTTTTAAGCCACAGTCTTGACCTTGGATTAATTCGGTTTCGACATCTGTAAAATGTAACAAAGTCATCTGCAGTGCTTCCTAGGTGGGGGGGGGGGGACCATTGACAATTAAATGGGAAAATGTGTCCAATAATCAATTGAATCAGAGTCTGGTACCAAAAAAATGCTATAAAACACCTTATCATCATGACTGACACCACCACCACCACCACCACCACCACCATCACCATCCTCAACATCACCACCACCACTACCATCACCAACAGCAACACTATCACCATCACCACCACCACCACCACCACCATCCCCATTATCACCACCACCATCATCATCCCCAACATCACCACCACCATCACCACCACCACCACCATCAGTATGTTCTCTAGTAGCTGTATGTAGCCGAGGAGAACCTTGAACATCTTTCTGCTTCCCCTTTCCCTGAGCCAGGATTAAAAGCACTCACCACCATACCTGGTTTTATGTGGTTCTGGGAATTGAACCCAGGACTTTTGGCTATACTAGGCAAGCACTCTACCAACCAACTACATTCCAGCCTTATTGTTAACGATAGTGATTGATAGTACATTACTTCATCCATCCATCTAGCCTCCCAAACCTGACATTTAGGCAGCAATAAGAGAGATAACAGTAGGACCAGCAACAACAATAGAACACACACACACATAGTACTGGTGATACATGGCTGTGTTCTAACCACTTCCCATAAGGTGACCCGACAGTCCTCAGAGCAACTGTTCCAAGTGGGTTAGTCCCAGTTTATACATGAGAGAAAAGGAACACAGAGGTTAAGAAGCTTCCCCGGGGACTCCCACGGTGGCTGATAATGGTGGATGTGTGGCTGGTGATCCAGCTGTCTCACTATGAAGTGTTTGCTCATCAATGTCACAATACATGAAGACAGCATTAGATACCCATGCAGTGGGTGGGTAGATAAATGGTGGACGGATAGGTGGGTTGGTGGGTGGAGGGATGGTAGCTATAGGTGGGTAGATAGATGATAGTGGGTAGATGAGTGGCTGGATGAACAGTTGGATGCATGGATGGATGGATGGATGGATGGATGGATGGATGGATGGATAAATTGATGGATTGGTGGATTGGTAGATGGGTGGATAGGTGGATGGATTGATGGATGATGGATGACTGGCTGAATAAATGATAGGGTAGATGAATAAATGTGTGGAAGGATGCATGAATGAGTAGATGGATAGATGGATAACTGCATGAATGAATGGATAGATGACAGATGGATAGGTTGCTGGATAATGGATGGATGGGTGGGTGGGTGGGTGGGTGAATGCTGGATGGGTAATTGGATGGCGGTTGGGTAATGAGTGGATAGAGAGGTGAGAAATGGATGGATGGACAGCTAGATGGATATGTGGATGGATGGTTGTAGACTGGATGAGGGATGGAATTTGGAGCAAATCGCCTTCACTAGCTGTGGAGTCAATGTGTCTTGTGAATTGGATCACGCTGCTCCTCTGTCCACTCGTTAGTCCTGGTGCAGTGTAATAGAGAGAACTTCATCCCCAGAAGAGCCTCTCTTAGGTGCTCTGGGGCCATTGGCCCTCTTGGGAGCTAACCATTGTTCTGGGGAGGCTATTTCCTAGACAAATTCCCTGGAATGGGATGTTTTGAAAAGTATGCACACACAGTTTTTCTACCACTCTAAGGGGGCAGGGGAGGGGCAGAAACTTCCTAAGACCCAGCACCCAGGCTAAGAGCCCTGGAGACATTCGGATAAGAAGCTGATTCTTCTGTTAGTGTGTTGCCTGTAGAGAATCCACCCTCCCAAGTCATAGCCACGGATGCATGTTAGCAATGTGGACGTCATTCCATGATAAAGTTAAATTAAGGAGAGAGTCGAGGAGTAGGTTTAGTCAAAACACATCACATGCATGAATGTAAAGAAGGAAAAAAAAGAAGAAATATTGGTGTTGGAAGTCCTCTGATAACCTTCAGAGCATCCTGCATTGCTGGGACAACATGATACATCATTCTCATGGAAGACTTGGTCTCTAACTGCCGTCACCAGCTGCTTCCTTCAGGGGGGCCATACTTGGATATATCTGCCAAGGCATCATCTCAGACATGCCCATTCCTCAGGATGTTTGACCTCCCCAGAGGTTGGAAGTCATTTTTTCTCATTTTCAGATATCTTTCTAATCAACACATGTAGAAAAATTACATTTGCATCTGGGGATACACTCTAGATTTGATCGTGTGTGTGTGTGTGTGTGTGTGTGTGTGTGTGTGTGTGTGTGTGTGTAGAAATAAGAAGGGGGGAAAGAAAGGTGAGGAGAAGTCAAAGGACCTGTGTCAGGAAAAGAAACACCTGCCAGCCCCCTTTGGGAACCATAGTTAACATGTACAGAGTGGTTGAGTTTAGCTTATCTGAACATTTGCTTGTGTCTGTGTGTTTTGACGCAGTCTCATTCTGTAGGCCAGACTGGCCCATAATTTGCAATCCTCCTGCCTCAACCTACCGAGTGCTTATCTCCCTTAGGTTTCTCACTTTGTAAATGGGGACAGGTGTCTCAGAGCACATGATGCCATCGACACCCAGCAGGCTGCAGCTTTCCCAAATAGATGGCATGTAGTCACTGTGGATACTGAGTCCCTGGAAGATGGGAAGAGACTGCTGCTGTGAGGCACACCCAGAGTGGAGATAGCTTTCATCTCATGGCCTTCGGGTCAGACGCCAGGGATGGCCTTTGGGAGTTGGAAGCTTTGTCAATATGGGCTTATTTAACTTCTATCTTCTCTGTTTTAAATGAGACTAATTCAAGTTCAGGGTGTGATGTGTCTTGTGGCTTGATGTGAAGGTGTAGTCCGGTGTGTATGCTGTGTGCTTGTCCGGGCTCAGTGAAAGGCAACTGTTTTGCTTTAGAAGACCTAAAAAGAAGGGAAGAGGAAAAGAGGAAGGGAGGACGGGAGGGAAGAGAAGGAGGGAGAGAGGGAGAGAAGGAAGGAGAGAGGAAGGGAGAGGAGGAAGGAGGGAAGGAGGAAGGAAGGGAAGGAGGAAGAATGGAGGAGGGAGAATGGGGGAGGGAGAAAGGGAAAAAGGGAGAGAAGGAGGGGAAGGAGGGAGGAGGGAGGGGCAGAGGAAGGGAAGGGGAAGGAAGGAGGGAGGGAGAGAAGAAAGGAAAGAGGGAGGGAGAGGAGGAAGAGAGGAAAAGAGGGAGGGAGAGAGGGAAGGAGGTAGAGAAGGAGGGGAGGGAGGAAAGGAAGGAGAGAAGAAGGGAAAGGAAGAAAGGAGGGAGAAAGGAGGAAGGAGCAAGAAGGGGAAAGGGAAGAGGAAGAATGGGGATGAGAGGAAACTATGGCTGTCTTTGAGGAGTATAAATAAAAAGGAAGTTGTCTTTCCTGTGTGTCTTTCAAGGATGGCCAGGAGTCGTGAAGCTTGATGTGAGGAATGAAGTACCTAATAAAAACTTATGGTGTGACCCCTACTTGATCTTACAGCAACTCCTCAAAGTGTCTGTCTCTGCTCCCATTTCCCAGAAGCAGGCAGTAAGCCTCAGAGAGTGACAGAGTCAGGAAGCCAAGTGGAAGCTGACTTCCTGAGCCTATGGTGCCAGCCTTCCTTCCACTGGCCAATGTCCCCCACCTGGCTACCCCACCGGTGTACCCTGAGTTCTGCTAAGTGCCAGGCAGGGTGCCAGGTGCTTTGGATAAAGCTGTGAGCCAGGCAAGTCCCCCTAGCTTCACTCCATCCAACTGGAGCAGCATGTGAAGAAAGCTGAGTATCTTGTCACTCCGAGAAAGTTCTGGAACATACAGCTTTGAGTGAATATTCACACAACGGTGATGCCTTTGGGCAGGTTAATAAAGCAGACCCTCAACTGGATAGATAAGTATAGATCTGGCTCCTGCCACACAGTGACATGGGTAACCGTGTTCCCTGGGTGACACCAGTGGGCAGCTCAGATGTCTCCCCACACAGCATGGATTGTACCTGTCTAACACCCTGCACATTCGTTAGCTGGACATTCTGCAACACATCTGGGAACCTTATGGGGTACCCAAACATTTATACCAAAAATAAATAAATCAAAACACCACTGCCCAAGAAAACAGCAGTCACTCCCGCAGGTGTCCTGTGCGCACAGTGCCAACCATACAGATGTTTGAAGACATCCAGATGTTTTGCAGTGTTAGTATTCTTATTTTTTGCCACCTTTCAGCTAGTTAGGGTTTCTGAACTCTTGACAGTGCCACCCTCAGCTTATGTCCATGTCTGTCACCTTGATTCCTTCCTTCCAATCTTTCTTCTGCCCACCAGACCTTATGCCTTTATACTACTGCTGGGCTCACAGCTTTGGACATTTTATTATTATTATTACTAAGTAGGGCATTCCCCTTTTCAACAACAGAAAGTACAGCTGCAGGGTACCCTTGGCAGGAGAAAAAAATGGGAAAAAGGAACCGTTTTTTCTGATCCCTTCCAGATTCATTGAAAGTTTAAACAGGGAGTGTAGGGAGAATAATAAGAAAAAGGTCGGAACGCAGTTTGGGAAAATCGTAAAATTATGCATTCCAGTCTGTAATACCCAGAAATATCTGGCCTAGAATGCGCAGGGAAACTCCAAAGCTGGCTTCCTGCTAAAAGCTAAACCTGAAGACTCTCAGATCCTTCCCAGGCTCCATCTCAGGATCTAAACTTCAGGTCAGACATGATCAATGCACAGTGTGTAATCTCTGAGTTTGTCTGGGGGGAAA
Organism: Mus minutoides; assembly: GCA_902729485.2. Classification (NCBI taxonomy): domain Eukaryota; kingdom Metazoa; phylum Chordata; class Mammalia; order Rodentia; family Muridae; genus Mus; species Mus minutoides. The sequence continues at coordinate 1,275,497 of LR749484.1, forward strand.
ATATGGTCTTAGTCTTTGAGTAGCGTGTGGTTTAGCTTCCCTGGTTGTGTGAAGAGCCATAACCAGGCATCAAGCATTCCAGTGGGACTAGCCAGGGATCTGACAGTTCTGCTTCAGAGAGTGTGTAGGGTGTGTGGGAAAAGTGGTCGGCACGCTTGCAACTCTGCTAAGTCTCTTGAGTAGCAGGGAAGTTCTTCCTGAGTCTGGCTGCCCAATCCCTGTAGGAAAACCTGCTCCTTTGGAATTTTCTAGAAGTATGTGTGTGTTGTCTATTTGTTTTGTTTTTTTAACTCTGGGTAAAAATCATTCAGTGATGAGTTCAGAACACTGGCTTTAAGGCACACAGCATCATAGCTCCAATGCTTATGCTCCAAGTAGCCATGAACTGCTCCAAGTGCAGTCCCCAACTGCTCATGGGGACAATCCCCAAACTCCTCCTTAGGCTGAATTAAGGAAATACCAAGTATGCCTCCTTTGCCCAGTGAGTCAGCTTAGCACTTGGAATCTCTTTCTTCAAATCTTATCTCTCGGCATAACCCATGTCTACTCCCTCTCCCCAGCAGTTTTCTCTCTCTGCAGACTAGGCAGATGGCTCTCTGAAGGTCATCCAACTCTCCGAGGTATTTGGGTGGATTCCAGAGCTGGAAGCTTCCCAGAGCCACTTTTTAAGTCACTGATGCCATTGAGCAAATATGGTCACAGTTCCCAAGTGGGTCACATCCCTTGCCGGCTGAGTTCACACGGGGAAATGTTGTGATGTTTCTACAGAGAAGAGACTATGGAAGTCAGGGTATGGGGATCTCTCTCAGCTAAGGGGTCTACAGGGAGTCAGAAGATGGCTGTAATTCAGACCTACCAAGTCACAAAACAGCAAGGACACGTGGCGCTGGGCTTTCTGCTGTTAATATAACTCAACAGGCTCAACCAACATGGAGGGTTGTAAAACTTGACACAGATGGATGAATGGATGGATGGATAGATGGATGGATGGATGGATGGATGGATGGATGGATGGGCAGATGGATAGATGGATAAAAGAGTGGATGGATACATAAATGGATGGGCAGGTAGATAAATGGAGAAGTGAATGGATGGGTGAATAGATGGGTGAATGGATGGATAAATGGAAGGATTGGTGGATGGATAGGATAGTTGGGTGAATGAAAGAATAAAGAGGTTGGTGGGTGGATAAATAGGTGGATGCATGGATAGATGGATGGATGGATGGATGGATGGTTAGGTGCATAGGTGGATATACGTATGGATGGATGGATGGATGGATGGATGGATGGATGGATGGATGGATGGATGGATGGATGGATGGATGGATGGATGGATGGATGGATGGATGGATGGATGAGTGAGTGGATGGATGGATGGTTAGGTGCATAGGTGGATGGATGGATGGATGGATGGATGGATGGATGGATGGACAAATAAATAGATGGATGCCTGGAAAGATGAATGGTTGGATAGAGAGATAAGTGAATAGATGTTAAGTTTCGAACATATATGCTCCAAACTCTCAGAACTCCGGTTAAAATGGAGACACTGGAATGGCATCATGGGAAGTTAAAATGAAAGCACCCTGGCTCAGACCCCACAACCACCGAGAGTTTATCTGCTGCTCTCAGACTTGCTTCCCCCGTGACAATGCATGTTTCATAAGAGCAGGTCTCTCTCCTGCTTGTGTTCTCCTTACAGGGCCGGGGGTCTAAGTACGCTTAGTGTTTGATGACTTCACTCAACTCTGTCAGTCATCACTCTAACTTTAGAATCTGATATTCGTGCATAGTACACTCTTTGTCCCCTGAAGGGTGAGGAGTGGGCATTCTCCAACTCAAGCTGCCCTGAATGATTCAATTAAGGGAAGACCCTGAAGTTGCTTTTAGAAACACACAGTGTCGGGTCAGGTCAGTAAAAGAACCGCTGACAAGCCAGGCAACCTGAGTTCCATCCCTGAGACCTTCACAGCAGAAGGCTTGAGTCTTCTCCTGCCAGTTGTCCCTTGAACTCTGCGGGCTTAGCTTTACCATGACGTGCACATGCGCGTGTGCATACACACATACACATACACATGCATATACACATGCACACACTACATATAAAGTACTAGAAAAACACCTCACAGTCTGGGGAGAAAAGCTCACTATGGAACCATTTCCCGTATCCCCACTCTCCCCTTCCTCCTCTTCCCCCCCCCCTCCATTGCTGACTTCTCTTTGATAGTCAGTGCTGTAATGTCTTTGCTACATCTTTATTTGGGTCAGTTTGTTTGCAATGAAAGGATGGTGAGAGAGTCAGGGTAGTCGGAGGAAAGACAGACACGTGCTCCCTCCCGATCCTCAGATCCTGGGTTTGATTGAGTGGCATTGATAAAAGACCTGCCCAGCTTTTTTGACTCCATCCAGAGGGAGAGATAGGCTGGAGACAGCCTGGTCCAAACAGGAGAGGAGGCCATTGGCCTGCTGGGCCCTTTGACATTGCATGGGGCCTGGCTCCTGGGCTGGCTGGAAGGCAGACAGACAATGAGAGGAAGTCAGATAGCAGGGCCAGGCTGGGGCCAGGTGGGGGGGGGGTGGAAACCACCCACAGAGTTATCACTCCTAGCGAGTCCCAAACTGGAAGGAAGCCTCCTGATTTGTTATCTCCTCACACCGTGGGGACTGATGATGAATTGCCTTGTGACCCCATTGGCTTCTCTGTCATCCAAGCTCCCTTTGGGGGGTGGAAGTGTGGAAGGTGGTGAGGGAGGCAGAGGTTTCAAGGAAGAGGAGAGGTTTTCTTGAACACACACACACACACACACACACACACACACACACACACACACGCCCCAAGTCCACTGACTTCACTGAAGATCTCAAGCCAGACCACTCAGTTGCTAAGGGATTTGGGGGGAAATACCTCCATCTGTCTGAGTTCTAATCTGGAGGGACAGAGGGGAACATTTTTTTCCACATTCTTATCTCCAGCCAGTCCCCAAATCCTGGCTCCTCTCACTTCTGCAGCTCTGAGCCACCGTGGCAGGTCTCACAACCTAGGTTGTCCTCTTCCTCTCAACAGGTGTCTGGTGTCATTTCTGTCCCCTCCTATCACAGCAAAGTGGCACTGCTAAACACAACTGCTAGCCGTGAGGCTTGCAGGCTGCTGACCCCTTGATGGTCTCCCATCACTGTTCAGATAACACTGGAGGCTCTAATGGAAATGGCTTAGGGGGCATCCAGCTGGCCTCACCTTTCTCTCCAGTCTTCTTTCTCCACCCCTTGCCCTCTGATCTGGGCACCCACATGCTAACCCTTTCCCAGAAAGGGTACATACCCACCTGTCTCTTATCCTTCTCCTAGCGGCCTCCCACTTTCTGTGACTCCAACCCAGTCTGTTCTTACAATTTGATACTCATTTACAATTTGCGGCTGTGTGTGTATGTGTGTGTGTGTGTGTGTGTGTGTGTGTGTGTGTGTGTTCATGTTTGCATGTGTCTTTTCCATGGAGTCAGGGGACAGCCTGAGCTGTCACTCCTCGAGTACCATCCATCCATCTTGGTTTGTAAAGACTGGGTCCCTCATGAACCTGGAACTTGCTAACTAGGCAAGGCTAGCTGACCAACGAACCCTGTCAGCTCTCTAACCCTGGGCTTATAAGTGGGTGCCCATACACCTGGCTCCTTTTATACATGGGTTCTGGGGGGCTCAGGTTTGTAAGGAAAACATTTACTGACTGAGCTCTCAGTCCAGACCCTATTCCAGTTTTAACTACACAGTTCTATCATCACTTACACATGCTCAGCCTGCTTGGGACAGTGGGCTACTTGGGACAGCAGGTCCTCTGTAAAGGATGGGGAGGTGATCACAGATATTTTGGGGCTGCTCAGCCATACCCAGTAGCAGACCAGGTACTTCCCATGTAGTCTCTCCTCATCCTCAATGCAACAGGTAGGGCTTACAGTTATCCTCAACCTGCATCAGAAGTACTCACGACCCAGAAAGGTGAGGCGATTTCCCAGGGTCACCCGACTGCAAGCAGCCCGGGGTCACAGGCAGGAGGACCTTTTCTCCAGCCATGCTGTGCTGATTCTGAAGTCACCTAGGAATCTGAAGGTCAGCTAACCAAAGAGGTTTGCCTCGATTGGTATTTGTGTCCGTCCCACCACATCTGTACAGTGGGTGTGGCTAAGGACAGTGCTGTGACTCTCTCTCCCTCTCTCTCTTTCTCTCTCTATCTCTCTCCCCCCGCCCCTGAGTCTGACATTAATTTAATCGACAGAGCTCCCTAATGCAAACCTGCTGAGCTCTTTATGACCATGTAGGACCCATCCCTGCCACGATCCCCCGCAGGAGATGACATGTTGAGTGTAGTGACGGTGTCGCAGACAAGAAAGCATGGCAGTGAGCGACGCAGAGTACAGAGCGCGCAGTCAGAGCTTTCACCTACTAATTCCACCTTCACGAACCACCGGCCGAATGGATATGGTGTTGTGTGCCTGCAACTTCAGTCCTTGGGAATTTGAGGCAGATAACTGGAATTCAAAACCAGCCTGGGCTATGCAGGGAGTCTGAGGCCAGCCTGAGCTACACAACAAGTTTCAGACCAGCCTGGGCTATATAGAAAGTCTGATGCCCTGCTGAGATTAATGGTAAGACCCTGTCTTAGAAGAAAAAACTCACAAGCCCTTTACTGCTGTGTCTCAGTTTACCACCTGTCAGAATGCCTACATTGGGAGAAGACTTACTCAGAGACCAAGCCAAGTGAGTACCCTTTTAGCTGTCACACTAGGCAGGATATCTGAACAGGAACTCCTCCTTGGATACTCTTTCCCTCTCTGAGAGTTGAGGGAACGGACGAGCTTGCCGCATCTGGTATCCAGCCCACCCCAGGGCGGATGTGGGGGGAGCCGGGCTGGGGGCTGTTGGTTTGACATTGTTCAGGCCTTGGAGATCCAAGGAGTTTGAATGGGTTTGGGTCCATCTGGAAGTCAGACATCATCCCCAGGCAAGGACCAATGCCAGCGTGTCTCTCCTTCCAAACACAAGGATGGGGCATTCATGTTAGTCAGTCAGACCTGGCTTCCTTCCTCTGGGACGCCCAGCTCCTGAGATTTCTACTACAACAGCTTTGCTGGTGTCACCTGCTGGTGAAGAGCTTAACCAAAAGTCTAGAATCAGGTTGCTGGACTTCTGAAGGCACAGAACTGGTGCTTGTGGAGTGAGGGGCAACAGGCCAGACTATGACTTAGGTGTTTGAGAATAACACAGTGGCCACTGACTGAGCCCATCCCAGACAAGCACACAGCATATGAATGGCCTGCACCATCACATCAAGCCACAAGACACATCCCACCCTGAGCTTGAATTACAGTCTCATTTAAAACAGAGAAGACAGAGGTTAAATAACGAGCCCATACTCAGAAAGAAAGCTCCCAACTCCCAAAGATGAGCTGTACCCCTGCTGTCTTACCCTGAAGGTCATGGGGTGAAAGCTATCTCCACCTTGAGAGTGTCTCACAACAACTGTCTCTTCATAATCTTCCAGGGACTCAATATTCACAGTGACTACATGCCATCTATTTGGGAAAGCTGCAGCCTGCTGGGTGTTGACGGGCATCATGTGCTCTGAGACACCTGTCCCCATTTACAAAGTGAGAAACCCAGGGAGGATAAGCACTCGGGAAGCTGAGGCAGGGGGATTGCAAGGGAGGCTGACCCGAGCTACAGAAAGATCTTCTGTCAAAACACACAGACACAAGCAAATGTTCAGATAAGCTAAACTCAACCACACTGTACATGCTAACTATGGTAGTTCTGGATCCCAAAAGGGGCTGGCAGACATTTCTTTTCCTGACACAGACCCTTTGGCTCAGACAGCTTAGGGAAAAATCATTGATTTCTCATTTGATAAAGGAGTGTGTGCTGTATGTATGGTGTGTGTGTGTGTGTGTGTGTGTGTGTGTGTGTGTGTGTGTGTGTGTTATGCATGTGTAATGTGTGTGATGTTTGTGTCTCTGTGTATATGTATGTGTATGTGTGTATGTTTGTGTGTGTTATTCATGTGTGATGTGTATCTGTGTGTATGCATATATATGTGTGTCTGTGTATTTATGTATGAATGTATGTATGTATGTGTGTATATACATGTGTTATATATGTTTGTATGTATATGCATGTATATATGTGTGTATGTGTGTATATATGTGTGGTATGTATGCATATACATCTGTGTATATATGTGTGTGTTATGTATGTGCATGCGTATATGTATACATATAAGTGTGTAAAGTATGTGTTATGTGTGTATATATGTGTGTATGTATGTGTATGTTTGTGTATATGTATGTGTGTATGCATGTATGTGTACGTGTATGTATATGTATATATTTGTATATATGTATGTCTGTAAATGTGTATATATACATATGAATATGTTTGTGTATAGGTATGTGTGTATATATGTGTGCATGTATGTGTATATGCATGTATGTATGTATATGCATGTGTGTGTATATATATATATATATATATATATATATATATATATATATATACACACACACATATGCTACATACATGCATGCTTTATAAATGAATCAAGTCAATCTGGACTTTTTACATCCTCTCCAAGGAGAGGCTGAACTGAGAGACATACTAAATGAACCTCTTACTTTTACCTACATGGTTTGAATTTCCTATCACCTCTATATTTCTGTGTCACTTACTTTAAAATAAATAAATAAATAAATGAATAAATAAATAAATAAACAAATAGCAAACAGATGTTTCTGTGAGTCCCCCCCCTGTGGTGGCGAGCACCCCTCCCCCTATGGCAGCGAGCAGTAAGGGCAGAGCCCCAGCAGGCCTGCCACACTCACCTTTCCTCTTGGTACAGTGGTAAATTTGGCTGTGCTCCTGGGCCAGTGGGTATGGGTTAGGTGGGGGAAGAAGGTCCTGGGAGGGGCCAGAGACACCATTTTCACACTGGTACTGGGACCCTAAATTGGACGAGGTGGAGAGAGCTCTTGTCTCACTGCTGAAGGGGCTGTGGTTAGAGGCGACTTTGTGCCTCACTGTGCTCCTGGGAACCACAGGATACTCTTTACTGAAAGGAAGAAAACAAAGAGAAAAATGTTTGCCGGAGCTCTTTGCTGAGCCTCGTGCCAACGAGTCCAACAGAAAAGTCAACAAAATAATAAACTAGAGCGTCTTTAATGAGACAGAGGCCAGTGACCCCTGGCATCCCCATGCCATGAATGTATGTCCAACACTCACTTCTCACATCTTGTACATTAGGTGAGTAGTTCTGAAAACAGACTTATTACAGTCAGAAAAGCAAAGGCACCTTAGAATCCCTTTCCACCACTGCCACATGTGAAATTATTTCCCCTCATCTGCAATATCTTTGAACTATCTATGTCAAAAGCCCGATGCACTGCCTAGATACTTAGACTTAACCTCTGAACACTTTTCTTTTAAGGCCGTATCCTTGCCCAAGTAAAAGAGACTGCCCTGATCAGGTGCAGCCTTAGGTCACCCTAATCCAGACACATCCCTGAGTGTAACCTCTACTTCCTTTTAAGTGGATGTCTTTGTCACGTTGCCATATCTTACTTAGTCTATGGGTTGGTTTCTCCCTTCTGTGAGTTGAAGGAAATAAACATCTCTAGTTCCTGGGTAGGCAAGATGGCTTACTGGGTAAAGAGGCTTGCTGCACAAACCTAGAGACCTGAGTTCAATCCCTAGAACCCACATAAAGATGAAAGGAGAGAACTGTGTCCACAAAATTGTGCTGCCCTGACCTCCATGTGCACACTATGGTACGAGCATACCCCACATACATAACACGTTCACCATGCATAGTCATACATACATACATCATTATCATCATCACAAGAACAACTATAAAAAGAAGGAATCTTCGGGGGTTGGAGAGATAGCTTAGGAGTTAAGTTTGGTTCCCAGCACCCACATCACAACCAATGATAACTCCAGCTCCCGGGCAGCAGACACTGTCTTGTGGAGTTTGTAAGTATCTGTATTCATGTGCACACAATCCCATCTCCACACACATACACATAATTAAAAATAAAATTTAAAAATTAAATAATTTTCAAGAGACTATAATGTTGAGCGAGTGAATGAGGAGATTGGCAGGAGCCTGCCATCAAACCTGCTATGATTATGTTAAGTAGGGAGAAGAGAGACAGGGGCAGGGGCAGGGGGCAGGGGCGGGGGTGGGGGCGGGGGGAGGGGGGAGGGAGGGTAAAGAAGATGGAAGCCACGGATCCAAATGCATGGCTCACATAGCCTGATGAGCCTCCATCCTGCTGGATTCTCAGAATCTGGTCCCTCAGATGATGTAGCTGAGAATGTAACTGTTCAGTAGAGCGTTCTAGTATGCATGATGGACAACATTTGATCCTCAGCAACAGATAAGCCTGGCGTGGTGGATCACACATCTAATCCCAACACTTGGGAGGCAGAGGCAGGAGGATCAGGAACCCAAAATAATAATAATAACAATGACAATAATTTGATAACCATTTCAACACTATTAGTCTCCTGTCTAGAGTATGTGCTTCATGAATTTAATCACAGTATTCTGAGAAATGTATAGGTTTCAATGCTCAGCCAGAGACCCCCGGTACTAGACAGGCTAGGGACATATTCTGACCCAAGGCACATTCAGATCAGGAAACTCCAAATGTCAGAGTTTGTTCATGTATTATTTATTTGTTTACTCATGACCTGGAATCAAATATCTTTTGGGGGCATTTTTACGGTGATTTTTTTTTTTGATCCAAATAGTTTTAGTCTCACTCTGAGTGATCACATGCATAAGACGAGGTCCTCTCATGCAACTAAAATAGATGTTTACTTGTGAAAATTGAAGTGTGCAACTGGGAACGGAGGTGTAGCTCAGAGGTAGAGCACTCACCTAGCGTGCATGAGGTTCTCAGTTCAGTTTCCAGCAAGGGGGGGCAGAGGGGGGAGGGGGAGGGAGGATAGATAGATAGATAGATAGATAGATAGATAGATAGATAGATATGTGGCTCAGTGGCAGAGTACTTGCCTGGCAAACTTAAGGATCTGGGTTCAGTTCCGGGTGCCCCAATTTGTTAGCTAGTTAATAACAGGCTAGGGGTGTATCTCAGTAGTAGAATATTCCCATGGGACATACAAGGCCCTGAGTTTTAATACCTGAATGCCAACAAATAGAAATAAAATAAAATACAAAGTGTACAGGACACAAGTCCTATATGCACAGCCAACAGCAAGAGCCCATGGTACCCTTCTCATGATGCTGTGATGAGGTTATGGTTGCTGTGCCCATTATACAGATTACAAAACTGAATTCCAGAGATTAGTCAACTTGCCCAAAGATCCAGAACTGGTCAAGATGCAACCAGAAATAATTCAAGTCCACCTATTATGTAAACACTCCTTCCAATATCTAAAGCAGAGGCCTGGAATGAAAACCCCTTTCTATACACCAGGAATATACCCTCCTCTACTCTTTGCCTCTGCCTCTGTTATGAGGAAACATATCACTGTAGCCAGGCAAGGGACACTCAGGAGCTGCCAAATTTCCGTGACACTCATACCCACCACTTATGACACCCAAGAGTCTCTCAGCTACGCTTTCCCTGGGGGCCTATGCCATCTTGGATCCCGGCTGGGATGTCAGCCACACAGCCACCAGTCAGCCAGGAGGCTAACTGAAATGGCATTAGCTTAAGAGGGCTGGCTTTGTGGTTCAAACCATGTAATGGAAAAACCAAGAAGAATAAAAGAAAAAAAGCACAATAGTAAAAAGGTACCAAAGCCATCAGATCTCACCGGCAACTCAGCCTGAGTCTGCTGAGGTCACACGCTGGCTCATCAGCACTCCAGGAGGAAGAGAGAAATCCTTTGGGGTTTTAAATGTTTAACGGTGATGGTTATTTTTTTTTTAATTAAAGAAAATAAGCCTCCAAAAATATTGGACGAGGGAATTTACAAGGGAGCGGACCAGCGTGCTCTGTGGAATTCTCCCATCCAGCCTTGCCAAACTGCAGAATTACTCACCCCAAGAAAGGCCAAACCCTGTTTTATAAACACTTCCAGAAGTGGAAAAGTGATATTATCCCCAATAACCACATGTCCCTCACAGCTTGTTTCTCTCTAAGGAGCTTCAAACATCATCCCCGGCATGAATCAAGAACATCTCGTTTAGTGCCTGAGATGCTGTGTCCTGAGGCCATCTGACAGGTGTCAGGCTATGGGTGAGGGAAGGCGGCCTGCCTCCTCCATCCAGTGAGATGAGAGAGAGAGAGAGAGAGAGAGAGAGAGAGACAGAGACAGAGACAGAGAGAGAGAGATGTCGGAAGTGCACCACAACAGGGTGGTCCCTAAGGAGCTCCTCTTTGACCAATCAAAGAATAGATCAGTCAGAGAGCCTGTTAGCACCTGTCTGGTGGCATCACCATAGTGCCTTGGATGGGAAGTTAAAAATGTCCACCAAGAAACCAAAGCATTGTAGAACTATAGTGACAGCTGAAAGGTGTGTATGCACGCACACACACGTGCGCACAGGTTTTCACCCTAATTACCACCACCACCATCACTATAATAATCACCACCAGCACCATCATCACCACCACCACCTTCATCATCCACCACCATCACCACCTTCAGCAGCGGCATCACGCCCATCTCCACCATCATCTCCTCCACGATCCATGTTCCAGCCACCGTACTGACTGCCTTCAATGTCTTCCCTCTCTTGAACCCAGATCATTCCTCATTTCACGCGAGTATGTAAGAATTATCATACAGATAAGAAAACTCACGAAGGAAGGGGCGGGGCTGAAAAGACAGAACTGTGGATTGGCTACAAGAGGGCAGGGTCAGGGGGCACTGGACAAGACTCACTGCTCACAACAGTCTTCTCTGTCCATCGGTCCGCCATTTCCAGCCCCCACCCCACCAAGCAGGCTGATCCGAGGCACCAGACACAAGCCAGATCTTGAGTTTCTCGGCATCTCCCTGGGTGCCATAACCCACAAACCAGACCCCTCCCTGACTCAGGCTCCCTGACATTCTGTTCCCTGCAAGCGAGCGCGGGAGTGTACTGAATGACGCCATTGTCCACGGGTCTGGGTTGTAAAATGTTACAAGGGAATATTGAAACGGAGGGCCAAACTCCACCATCAGCCACCGCGCGCCAGCTAATGAACCTTCCCTCTACACTGCAGCGGGCTGAATCAGCCTTTTCAGGAAAGCAGGTGGCAGGGAGCTGGTGTTGGCGGAGACGCTTTTGTTTTCTCCCGGCAGATGCTTTACCCAATTTCTGGCAGCATTTTTTTAAAACAACCAAAGTGGGGTGAGGGCTGTTAAAGCCCCGTTCTTGTGCGGTAAATCCCTCTTTCATTGGCACCGCATTTTCCTCTGAGACCCAAATTAAAATGGGCCAGGCAAATTCAGTCCCCCAGGGAACTTTCCTGGTATGTTCAACCTTCTAAACCACCAGGGGAAGTTATTTTGATCTGACATACGCAGGAACCAGGAGGGCACACCCGGGGTGACACGAAGCTCAGTGCAGCTAACAAATCCATTTGGTTCTCATTTCTCATGATAGAAGGGCAGGAAATCGTCTCGCTGTGGAAAATAGGCACAAATAGTTTACATAAATTTCCCACTGGGGCTGTGTGGTTGAGAGGGAGGGGCCAAGACTCTCTGAAGGACTTCTCTCTCTGCTAATAGCCCTTGCTTTGCAGCTCTGGGACCCTGGGGCTATGCATCTCTAGGAAGAGTAGCAGCAGCAACCGGTTTCTGGTTCTGATGCTAGCCTGGTTGCGTGGATGCCCTGTAATCAAGCACCCAGCCACAGACATGGTGGGTGACTTCCTGGTTTCCTCTTTCCTCCTTGCATGCTTCTGTCTCCTTCTGTAGAATGGGATCACAATGGCAGCGGCCTCTAGGAGTTCTGAGATGGTTGGTAGATGGGCAGACTTACCATGCTTGGGGACACAGAGCTCAGTAAAGGAGAAGAGAGGAGGAAGGAAGCCCAGGCTGTCCTCAAACTCAATAGATAGCCAATGATGACCCTCAACATTTGTTTTAGTTTTGGTTTGGTTTTGAATGTGTATTTTGCATGACTGTATGTCTGTGTACTGTGTGTGTGTGTGTGTGTGTGTGTGTGTGTGTGTGTGTGATCTCTAAGGAGGCCAGAAAAGAGCATTGGATCCCTTAGGGACTGGACTATGTTGGTTCTGGGAATTAAACCCAGGTCTCTTGAGAGAGCAGCAAGTGCTCTTAACCACTGAGCTGTCTCTCCAGCCCCATTCCATATTTTAAATTTATAGTTAACAATTAGATCTATTTATTTTGTTTTGTGTGTATGGAAGCTCTTCGTGTGTGGGGGGGTGTGGTGTGTGTGTGGTGTGTGGTGTGTGTGTGTGTGTGTGTGTGTGTGTGTGTGTGTGTGTGTGTGTACCACATGCGTTCCTGGTGTGCAAGGAGTTCAGAAGAGGGCACCAGGTCCCCTAGAACTGGAATTACAGACAGTTGTAAGCAGATATATGGGTGCTAGGGCCTAAACCCAGGTCCTCCAATTGAGCAGCAGGTAGTCTTAGCGGCTAAGCCACCCCTCCCTGAAACCTCCATCTTCTGATACTCCTTCCTCTGCGTCTAAGTTCTAGGATCATAGGCATGCTCAGAAGGCCTGGCTAATGTAGTGCTGGACATGGAAGCCAGGGCTTTCTGAATCCTATGCAAATACTCTATCAACTGATCTACACCCCAAGTCTCACTTTGCGGGGGTGGGGGGTAGAGGAGGTTAGGGCATCTCATTATATAGCCAAGGTGGTGGCTTCCAACTTCCAATCCTCCTGTCTCAGCCTTCTGAGTATTTGGAGGATGGGTGTACATCACTCTATCCTGAACACTACATGTGGAAGCAGAGCTTTGCACCGAGCAGGCTCTGAAAGGGCTCTGAGCTGCAGCCCCATCTCAAAGATCGAGCACTCTGGGCTTGCCAGTTTTCTAGGGAGAGGTGTGCACTCACGCCCACAATCTGAAAGAGATCCAATGAGAGATCTTAGCAAATGCTACTGAGACAGCTCTGAATCATGGGGGAACCTGGGCCCTCACAGGATGGCTTCCCTTGTCTCTTGGTCCTTTGCTGTATTTCTTCCATTTACAGGACTGGAGGACGGAGGTCCACCCTGCAAGGACATCTGGGAGTCAAACGGAGCAACTCTGTGGAGAGCCTCAATGTGGGGTGTGAATGTGGCTCAGCCTTAGTGAGCTCTGGCTGGCTGTCCCCCAAACAGTCTTCCTTTTCATCTGACACACTGCACTGCACAGAACAGACTTATAGTCAGTTCTCAAATCCGACAAGCTTGCCGTCAGGAAGAGCTGATTTGGTGGGCAACCCACTTGCTGAACAAGCCTGAGGACCGGACTTTGGATTCCCAGCACCCACGTAATACTGAGAGGATGTGGCATCTCATCTGTGACCCCAGGTTTTGTGGGGCAGACACAGGGGATCCCAGGAGCAAACTGGGTGCCTAGACTGGCTGAGCCAACGGGCTCTGAGTTCAAACAAGGGACCCCTCATCAATATATAAGGTGGTGAGTGATTGAGGAAGACACTTGACTTTAACCTTGAGCCTACACACACACACACACTCACATATACACACATACACAGACACACACACACATATACACACTCAAACACACAAACACACACATACACATACACACACCTACATACACACATACAAACATACATATACACACAAATACACATATACTCACACACAAACACATACATACACATACAAACATACACATACACACAAATACACATATATGTACACACATAAACACATACGCATGTATGCATACACATACACACATATACATGCACACACATATATACACACATACAAATATACACATGCACACAAATACACATATACACACACATAAACACACACATACACACATATACATGCACACATGCATACACATATACACACATACACATGTACACACATACACACACATACACACACATAGACTCACACACATACAAACATACACACAAATACACATCTATGCACACACATAAACACACACACATATACATGCATACACACATGCACATACATACACACACACACATACATACATACACAGACATAGACACACACACCTATATGTGCCAATAAGAGGAATAAGCGGATTTTATGGAAGGTTCTAAATTTTGACAGAGATTTAGGTTTCACAAGTATGTACGTACATTTGTCAAGAAGCAAAAGGTAAACTTATGATGTGTGCCTTTTGCTCTGGAAATCTTAGATAAAGGGAAGAAATGTGAACAAAAAATCAAATCTTAGTTGATGGTGCACACACTGAACAGTTTGGGCTGAAATGGCTCATTTCTGTGATGTAGATTAAATTTCATCTGTTACAATGAGAAGGATGATGGCTACATGGCCTGGAAAAATGGACAGACAGACCGACACATGAACACGTGTGACCGAGCAGATATACAGGCAGACATTTTGGTCTAATTCTGTTTTCTTCACATCTTAAGTGTTTGATGATAAAATGCTGGACAGGTTTTGTGGGTGACTTTGATGCTTACTTAGCCAGACCTGATCACAAAACAGAGAAAGAAGGGCATCTTTTCTATAGAAAACCCACACAGGGACGCGGTCTTCAGAAATCAGGGCTACACATCTACCTGTCTGCTCATTACTTAAGGCCAAGGAATAAAGCAGGGCTGGCCAATGAATCCCTCCCTTGGTCATTTGAAAGAACTTGTCCCAAGGAAATTTTTATCTCATCCTAGAACGACAGACTATTGGGGACATATAGAAATCTGCTTTCTAATAAGCTCCCCTGTAAGTATGATAAATACTGCTGAAAAGTAGATAGGGAGCACCATGATGATGGTGGTGGTGGTGGTGGTGCTGGTGGTGGTGGTGGTGATAAAAATATGGACAACTGGGATTATACACACACACACACACACACACACACACACACACACACATTATCAGTATATATCAGTAGTAAGGCACAAACTTGGTGAGATCAAAGCTTTGAGATCAACCAACAGCAGCACTCCAAAATAATTGGCTAAATAAAAATATAAATTCCATGAAGGATCTAAGCAGAGATTTCTCCAAAGAAGACACACGAACAGTCAACAGGTCCACAAGGAAAAAATCAACTTCACTTTCTGGGGAAATGCAAGGCAATTGCACCCCGGGGGCTGTCACCTCACACCTGCTAGGATGGCCGATATCGCAATGACATGAGATAACAGGTGTTGGTGAGGAGGTGGAGAAAGGGGAACCCTCTCTGCCACTGGTGGGGTTACGGTTTGGCACTGTCACCCTGGGAAACATCGCAGAGTTCCTTCGAAAGCTAAAAATAGAAGCACTGTGTGGTCCAGCAGTCCCTTGCTGGGTCTGTATCCAAAAAGAATGGAATTGGTGACTGGATCCCTCTGCCAATTGCTGTCCTGGTCACCAGAGCCAAGGAATTGAAACGACCTAAGCCTGAGGGTGAATGGATAAACAGAATGTGGAATGTGTGTATCATGGAGTACTATTCACCCTTCAAAAAGAAGAAATCCTCTCATTTGAGACACTGTAAAAGAACCTGGAGGGTGTCGTGCTAAGGGAAAGAAGCCAGACACAGGAAGATAGGCTGTAAGACCTCACTTCCTAGGTGTAGTCTAAAATGGTCCAACTTCCAGTAGGGAGAGCAGACTGGTGGCTGCCATGGGCTGGAGGAAAAGGCATGGGGAGACGTTGGTCAATGAATAAAGCATTCTGGACATGCAAGAGAAATGAGCTCTAGAAAGACATAGAGTAGCATGATATAGAGTTGGTGGGGGCTGCCCAGGGTGATATAGATATGCAGAGGATAAGAACTAGGTGTTCCTAGGGGAGGGAAGAGCTGGGAGGGAAGGGGAAAGGGAGGAAAGGAAGGGGAGGGGAGAGGGGCAGAGAGATGAGAGGAAAAGGTAGGAGACAGAAGGTGAGGGGGGAAAGAGAAACAGAGAGAAGAAAACACTAGTTATCCCGTTATCCCAGGCTATGTGTCGACTGTCTTATTGGCCTGTTTCATGTTCTATGCATCAAAGTTTTGTGTTACATGAGTCTATATATGAACATCTTGTCTATCACGCCTCAGTAGAGATGGTAAAAACATAGATGAATAAATGAGCAGCTCACAGCGCCCCCTCTCGAAGGCAAGTGCCCAAAGGTAGGGAGACAGGAGGGTAAGAAAGACTGCAGGTAAGAAAGAGGGGGAGCAATCCAAGCTCTCACCTGCTCCCCAACATCCCAGATGGAGTCTCTGCAGACAACCTTGGTTTTACAACATAGATCATAGCTCAGCTTTCCATTCACAACCTCACTCTTGTTTGAGATAAATGTGCTTCCCCTGGGGCAGCCACAATCACAGGAGGGCGGAGGAGTCTAGGCTGCCACACAAAAAATAAAGTCTCAGGTCACCTCTCTGTAACCGGGCACTCAGTTGGCCTCTAGCCACAAGCCAGAGAAAGTGAGGGTGCTAAGCCTTCCATGTGAAAAGCCAGGCTTGTGTGGTCAGAGGCTGAAAATTGATTTACAACAGAGGCAAGAACTCTCCAACAGAAGAAATGAAACTTTGGAAGGGCTCAGACCCACGCATCCCTTAAAATTCTTGAATTTTTCCCTCTATGTATATACTGTGAGTATTTCAGATCTTCCTTGGTGTCATTTGATTGTTTGTGTGTGTGTGTGTGTGTGTGTGTGTGTGTGTGTGTGTGTGTGAAAGAGAGAAAGAGAGAGAGAGACAAGGTTTCCCTATGTAGCTTTTGCTGTCCTAGAACTTGCTATGTAGACCAGGCTGGTCTCAAACTCAGAGATTTGCCTGCTTCTACCTCCCAAGTGCTGGGATTAAAGTTCCACTTTCATTGGACTTTAAGAAGGGAGAGAGACACCATGGAAAGGCTGACACATGACCAAGCAGAGGTGGAAGACAATGGTGATATATAATGTGACCAGGCTGAGTGTCCCCACGACTGTCCCTGGGTTGGTATGGGTAGGGTTCTCACCTAGCTACCAAGTCCTAAGCTCCAAACTTCCCCACTTTGTCTGGATAAGGACAGCTCAAAATCTTCAAATGTCTACCTTGGGGATCACTTCCTATTAAAAGAGTAATTGGCTAGCTCCTGGTAAGACTCTGTCAACACAAGCTGGGTGTCCTGAACTCCCAAATCCAAGATGTTCCATGAGAGCTGACAAGACGACACCCTGAGTGGAAGGTCACTCCCTTGTTGCAATCAAATGTACAAACTATGAGGCCAGCAAGATGGCTTAGCAGGTAAAGGTGCCTGTCGAGCCTAGAGACATGAGTTCCATCCCTGGATCCTACATAAAGAACCACTGGCTTCATGAAGTTGTCCCCATGTGCACGCACATGTGCATACACACACACACACACACACACACACACACACACACATACACACACACACACATACACACTAATTATTATTATAATAATGTTTTAAAGTAGGTATGGCTCGGGATGTGTCTCAATGATAGAGCACTCAGCATGTGCAAAGGCCCTGGGGTCAGTCCCCGGGAAACAAACAAGACCAGTTACATAATTAACTATGTGCATTAAGTAATCCAAAGAACCCATAGGCACTATGAAAATACTGTGTAAATATTCCCTTCAGGCTATGTGTACAAGGCATTGAGACACAAATGAATCTTAGGCATGGAGTTAAAATCTCTTAAACGTGTGCAGTAATCCAAAACGCACAAAGCTTCCAAGTCCCAAAAGGCTTCTGGGCTCAAACATTTGGGGTGAGGGATATTCAATCTAGACCTCTGTGGCAGAAAGGCCACCAGTGCTCAAGGCCATTCTGTAGAAAATAAGCAAGAAGCACAGGGGGTGGAGTGTGGGTGGGTGGGTGAGGGTGTGGGTGTGGATGTGGATGGGTGGGTGGGTGGGTGCGCGCTCACGTGCCTCAAGTTCAAATACCTGCCTCTCACCCTGTAGAAGGGGGTTCCTCATCACCCCACCTTGCCTTGTAGAGATTTCTCTCCACCCTCACCTTGCCTGTTAGAGCAGGATTTCCTCCTATCTCCCCTCACCCTATAAAAGTAGATTCCTCTGCGCCCTCTCACCCTCTAGAAAGGGGCTCCTTTCCATCCCTCACTCTGTAGAATGGAATTCCTCTCCACCTCTATCACCCTATATAAGGTGTCTCCCCTGGGAGAATCCTTGGTCACAGCCAGGACTCTGTTGTTGCAATGCCACAAAGCTCAGTTACAACATTTCACACTAAGGTAAGCAGTCTCATCCACCTAGTACAGTCAACCTGGGATGTCACTGTAGCTCTGTGCTATACTGTCTTCCCATCTAGGTCCGTGAGGGATGTTAAGAATCTTCCAGTATAGACAGAACCCGTGTTGGAGAAGCTGCATGCAGGAATTCCAGTGTATAGGCAGTCTGGAACCTGCAGATAGCTGGCAGGCAGATCCTCAAAAGAGTGTATACACGCTGGGAACCTGCTTTTCCTTCCTTCAGTCACATGCCTCAGCGTCAGGCCCTCCCCAGATCTGACCTAAGACTCCCAGACAATGCTTGCTCTTGCTACTATACATTGCAAGTTTGGGTTTCCCTGAAGTATATGGCACTGGGGGTTCTTCAATAGCTGTGGAGTCCTCTGTGAGAGAACTGAGGTAACCCTGCACCCTTTTCTCCTTTATAAAGCCTACAAATACATTTCAGGAAATGGGGGTGACCCTGTGTTCCCTTTTAGCTGGTTTGGGTTGTTAACATACAAAGAATGAATATGATAAACCAAGAACAGGACTGCCTGGCCAGTCTGGGATAGTTTGGGATTCATTTGTTTGACAGCGGGGATTACTAATTTAGGGAAGTCTCTAACCAAAGACCCATGGATAGGAGCTTGGGAGGGACCCGGAGCTGGAGAGGTGGCTCTGCAGGTAATAGCATTGGCTTCTCTTCCAGGGAACCTGGGCTCCATTCCTAGCACCCACATGGCAGTTCACGACTATCTGCAACTTCAGTTCTGGTGCCCTTGCCTGGTTTCTGCGAACTCTGTAGATATCTGCCACACAGATATGCATGCAGGCAAATCCTCATACACATAAAATAAAATATAATAAATGTTTCTTTTAAAAAAATAACAAGTAGAACCTGGGTTTCAGAGGTCCGCCCTTCACTGGGATCTTGGGACTCCTCCCTCTGCTCCCCCCCCACACACACATACACATCACCACCACCCTTTCCCACTTGCTACAAGGTGGGACACTGCAGGGGATTCTGCCTGGCCACAGGCCCACTGACCGTGGATTGACAGGTCTGAAACTGTGACTGGAATTCTTCCTTTCTAAGGTGTTGTGTTGCAATGCCACAAAGCTCAGTTACAACATTTCACCGTTGCACTGGGCCCCAGTCGTCAGAACATACCCTCCTTGTCAAAGTCAAGACAGATATACCGTGAGCTAGAACTACCCAGGGCTCCTCCAGTTTCAGCGCCTGTCCTCTGTACTTGAGCCCTGATTCCTCTATGTTAGCTCATCTTTGCATTGCCCAGTGCATACAGCAAGCACTTAATAAAGGCAGAAGACAAATAAAAGAACTGATTAAAACCTTTCCAGAAAGAGTCCCTGGACCTCAGATTCCTCTTTTGCAATGGGGGGTGGGCATGGACTAGAAGCTGTCTCCTGCTGTCTCTTCCATGTCGATATCCAGGCTCCAGGATCAGTTCTCATGACGTCATTCTGCCTATGCTCCCTCCTCTCAAGACCTTCAGAATCTACACCCTACTCTTCAAGACCCCGCCCACCGCTTCTCTTCTCTACACATCCAACCCCTGTCCTTCCGGAAGCTACTGTGGACCCTCCATAAAACTTTCCCCGACCCCTGTCGTCCTGGCCCTGGACCCTTCAAGTTCCAGAAGTTCTCAAGCTGTCTGAACAGTCCATGGTCACAGAGGCCAAGTTCAAAGCTGGAACCACAGCAAAAAGCAGGGCTTAGGGTTGTCTTTGGCAGCAACGGAATCCTAACCCTTCGAGAGGCTGAGCTGGCGTGCGCAGGCGCAGAATATCTGCTGTCTGCATTATCACCACTGCATGACTTCTTCCAGAGGTCCACCCAACTGCTATGTGTCCATCATTTCCCTTCAGTCACCTGGGAGTTAACCAGCCTCCCTGCTGGTAGCTTCCTTCCTTCCTTCCTTCCTTCCTTCCTTCCTTCCTTCCTTCCTTCCTTCTTTCCTTCCTTCCTCTTCTTCCCTCCTCTTCCCTTTCCTTCTCCCCCTCCTATTAACTTAATCTCATTCTCCAGCACCCCAGTAACATCTCTGACATCACAGCACCAACACTTGGGGTGAGTCCGTACACCCTCTAAGATCAGCTCCCCAATGGCTCACTTCTTAGGACTTGAACACTGACTGCACAAAGCTGTTTTTTGTTGTTGTTGTTGTTGTTGTTGTTGTTGTTGTTGTTGTTTTACTAGAGGCCCCGCCCCTTTCTAAACCACCTGGGTGCTGTGTGCACTGTCACAGGAAGCTGGAAACAGGTAGTGTAAGTGGTTTTATATATATATATATTTTTTTTTTCCAGTCTTCCCTTGAGTGGTGATGGCTCCTGTCACTGGACACCATAAACGAATACTGAGGAACAGCTAAGTCACTGTCATGTTTTTCCAAACACAGAATCGAGAGAGAGAGAGAGAGAGAGAGAGAGAGAGAGAGAGAGAGAGAGAGAGAGAGAGAGAGCTGATTGTCAAAACCTTGGGCAAGCCCGTCCAGAAGAGAGCTTTGTGGAAGAGCTGTGCAGCCCTCCGGAGCCCTGCCTCTCTCTCCCTTCTTCCAGATTTCATCCCTCCTCCTCTTCTGACAGAGTCAGCTGTCACCGGGTGTGTGGAGGACAGGAAACAGAATTACAAGATTACAGTGAGCCGCCCTTTATCACAGTTGACTCCAAGAGCCACAGCCCTTGCTTGTCACTACCTACTGCAACCCAGGGGGGGGGGGGCTGGGACAACAGCCCAAAATAAATTCTGAACAAACTTAGAACTGATAGTCTCAGGGAGATTTCCCCCTGTATCAGGGAGAGTGTCCTGAGAATAGTCTAGGATCCAGATTCATTGCCTGCATTTTCTCAAGTAATTTTTGCAAGACCCTTAAAACATGCAGGTCATACTTATTTGTGCCCATTTCACAGGTGGGAACATTGAGTCTCTGGAAGGTTAGCTTGCTTCCCCAGAGTTGCACAATGACTGACACCGGCCCAGGGATAACCCCCTAGCTTTGACTGACCTTGAAACTGGCACTTCAGCCATTTTGCTTTCTCCTTCATAGTCCCTAAAGCCATCTACAAAAAAACACCCTATCTAATCCCCCAGAAGGTCGAGCCGTCTCTCAGTTTCCCAACACAACTCCTCATGTGGCCACAAAGACCTGTGTCTCTTAGGCTGAGAGACTGGTTCCAACAGGATAAGCAGTGGTGACCAGCCCCTTCTTTTCTTTCATTGCCCCTCCCTTTCTCTTCTCAGCCCCCCTCTTTCCTCCTTTTCCACGTGACACCTGGACAGACGGAGACCCAGTCAAACAGGAATAGGTGATGAGGATCATTAGGATATCGATGTGTCCTAGCTCTCAAGCGCCTGCCCTTTCCACCACCAGTCTCCTCTCCCTGCTGACCCCTGCTCCTGTGAGCTTCCAAAGAGCAGGGGCCAGCAGGGGAAGTCCCTTAAAGAGAGGAAGAACCACAAGAAACCTTGAGTGCTGTCCAGGGGAAGGAGGGGAAGGATCAGATACAAACTGAACACAGGTCCCAGGGCTACAAACAAGAAAAAGCAAACAGATTCAGAGCAGACAGAGACAGCGGGGAGCAGAGCCTGATATGAAGGGTGTGGTCGGTCATGGTGAGTGGTCTCTGGACCTCCATGCACAGTGATAAGAATCAGAAGGGTTCCCAGGTGTACAGTGATCTTGTGTGCTTGGGTTTTCCAAGCATCTCAGTGAGATTGCCTGGAGAAGACTCCAGAGGAGAAGGAGGCTGCATTTGGCCTAAGTCAAGAAGCTCCTGCTATCAAGGAAGATGCAGTAAGAAGAATCTGACTGGAAGGGCAGCTCAGCAGTAGAACTGACCTTTATCATGTCCTAGACCCTGCGTTCTGTCCTTAGCACAAAAAAAGATACACTCAGTAGACCTGGTGAAGCTGGAGAGGAAGGTGTCTCCTGACCTCTTCAGCCCACCAAGCCCCTGTAAGAAGGATGGAGCCAGTGGGAGATGCTAGACCCTTTGGTGACCTGTGCTTCTATAAATTATCCCAGTTTGGACCTTCACCTATAGTTCTCAGACACAGATTCAGCAATGGCTGGGGCTACCTCTGCAGCAAAATCACCATTACTGTGGAATGTGACCCTGAACTTGGCTCTCGGGGGGACCTCAAACAGTTGTATCTGTCTCTAATTAGACAGGATTTCTGCGGGCATTGACTCCTCTGACCCTAGAGCTACAGCAACTGGCAATTTCCAGATGCATTTTGAAAATACTGAGTTTAAATAGTCCTGGGGCTGGAGAGAAGCTCGGCAGTGAGAGGACCTGGACTAGATTGACAGCACCCACACGGGGCTCACAATCATTTATAACTCCAGTTCCAATATATTGCATATATTGGCTTTTTTTTTATATTGGCTTTTTAAGACAGAGTTTCTCTGTGTAGCTCTGGCTGTCCTGGAACTCACTCTGTAGACCAGGTTGGCCTCGAATTCATAAATCTACCTGCCTCTTCCTCCCAAGTGCTGGGATTAAAGGTGTGTTCCACCCCTGCCCAGTAGAAGAATATTTTTAATTGAATTAATTTCACAACACACAGTTCTTAGCGCAGTGTTTAGACCCCGAGACCATGGGCCTCCATCCCTTTCTCTTGTGTGGTCTTTTATCCTTCTTGGATGACTGTGTCCTGTATCTAACTGACTCTCCCTTTTCCTGTCTTCCAGAACATCATCAATTATTTGGTTTGATTTTGAATCTTTAAACCCAGAAAGAGGGAAAAAAGAGACACAGAGTAAGAGAGAGAGAAAGAGAGAGCTCATGTGCATGTATGCCTCTGTGTGCTCATGTGTATCTGTGTATATCTGTGTGCATACCTCTATGCATGTGTGTACTTGTGTGCCTGTGAGTGCCTGTGTGTACATCTATGTGTGCCTCTATAAGTGTGCCTCTGTGTGTGTGCCTTTGTGCATGTGTGTGTGCATGTATGTGCCTCTGTGTGTGTGCCTGTGTGCATGTGTGTGTATTCTCTGTGTGTGCATGTGTGTGCATGTGTATATATCTATGTGTGTGTGTACTTGTGTGTATGCCTCTGTGTGTGTGCGTGCATGTGTGTGTATCTGTGTGCATGTGTATGTGTGTGTGTGTATACTTTTGTGTATGTGTGGTGTGTACCTGTGTATGGGCCTGTGTATGTAGCTCTGTGTGTGTGTGTGTGTATGTGTGTGTGTGTGTGTGTGTGTGTGTGTGTGTGTGTGCACATGCGCACATTTGGCCAAGAGGATGGAGATGTGATTTCCAATTCTCTTGCCATGTAGTGGGTCACACTGTGAGTTGAGAGAGCAACTGACAACCCGACTGAACTTGTTCAGTCCTCTCAGACAGACCCAAGTCTCTCTTCCCACCCTCCCTTTATTTGTCAAATCAGCGGCTGCAACCACAGGATGTGTCAAACTAGCAAACGACTTTTAACACTGGCTCCCAACCCGCACCCCTACCCCCAGCCCCACCCCCAGCCCCAGGCTGCCATGGACACCACCTGGTGTCAAGTTGGTCTGTGTTTCACCTCCTAGAAATGGAGTTGCTAACTTCCCTCTCGTTTATGGAGCGATGTTGCCGAAAGAACAGCCTTCATCGGCTGAGATAGATGGGAAGGAGAAGGGGGGAAAGGTCTCAGGAGGAGGAGGGGTGATGGGACACAATAAAGGAAGACAAAGAATGCGGCTATGGGTCCCCAGCAGGCTAGACTCCACAGACTCCCACCCAGACGTTCACACTTCAGGCTGCTCAAAAATCATCCTAAGGCTTATGAGAAGAGGGGCTGGGGGCTAGGAAGACAGCTCACTCCACAAAATGCTAGCTGCGTGTGCATGAAGACATGAGTTCAAATCCCCAGAACCCATGGCAAATCTGGGCATAGTGAGACTTGCTTGCAATACCAGTTGTAGGGAGGTGGACACCGGAGTATCCCTGGAGCTCAATGATCAGCCAGCCTGGCTGAATCAGAGAACCCAGGTTCAGTGAGAGACTCTGTCTCAAAAAAAAGGTAGAGAAGTGATTGAGGGAGGTACCTGTGTTGACCTTTGACCTACACACACAGTCAGTCAGACAGACAGACTGACTGACACAGAGACACAGAGACAAGAGACCGAGATGGGAATGAGAGATCTTTCTCTGTTGGATGGCGGGGATGCTAGTGAGGGGATTTGTGGGGGTGCATCCTGCCCCGATTTCTTACCTTTGCATCCGAGACATTCTGTGTAGCTCCAGGTCGTCACTGCCCCGAAAGCCTTTGGCAAAGGGGTTGTTCTCAATTTTCAGCTGTGTGATCTGAGAAAGAGAAGGAGGGAGAACAAGTTAGTTCACACTTGATTGCCAAAAGAGGGCCTTGGGACAAGAGTGCAGAGTAAATGTCATGGGGAAAGAGACCCCAGGACAACCCAGGGAACCCAACGCAGCCATCACAGGGACAGGACGCACACCACCATAGCTGAGGCTTTGAAAATGGCTTAGATCAGATCGATGTTGAAAGGAAGGGGAAACCTGGATTTGGTTTACTTATTAATTGAAGTCATATTCTACATTATCATCTCTGCGTGTGTATGTGTGTGTGTGTTAGGCATTTTGCATTTCAAAGGAAATGGAAGCCTCAACATTTGGCCCCTCTTCCTTAGGAAGCCGTGAGTGTTGACATAGCGACCGCACATCCCACACAATGTGGTAATCTCCCGATAGCAGAGAACACATCTTGATTGAAGCTTTCAAAGGTCCAGCCATGGCCCCATTTCACCATTTTGCAGACAGGATTGACTGGCCCAGGTGTAAAACACTGCCCAGCAACGTCTGAGGCTCCCACAGATGGTAGCCACCCTGTGGCACCAACACTCTGTGGTTTTGGTTTTCTAGGCAATGAGGTGGGAATTCTGTCTTTAAACTCTGTGTCACAACCCTGCAGCAGAACTGTGTGTTTCTTCGTGTTTTGGTTCAAGGCCCAACACTCTAATTTAAGCCATCAACACGTATTATATTAGCATGAACGTAATAGCAGATCCAGGTGTCGGGCTGCACCCATGTGGAATTTGCTAGACGTGTTTCCTAAAAGTTGTGTGTGAGTTGAACAGTCCCGGATAGAATCACATGACAGGAACCACATGACTTATTCCCTTCGGAGCCTCTGGAGCTTCTAAGAGGGTTTGAATGCTGCTTGGCTTTCATTGCTGTCTGTTTTGTTTTGCCTTACGTGTATATATGTGTATGTATGCTATCCTGTGTGCATGCATGTTCACATGTTTAGGAGCATGCTTGTGGAGGTCCAAAGCTGACACTAGGTATCTTCCTGGGTCCCTCCACCTTACATGCTGTAGCAAGATCTCTCTCATGAGCTTGCAGATTCAACTAGCCTAGCTATCCACCTTCCCTGATACACGGGTCTCCACCTCCAGAGGAATGTGATTACAGGGACCCCGGCCATGGTAGTTCAGCATTTATGTGGGTGTCAGTGATCCAAACTCTGAACCTCTGCTGAGAGAGCCCCGCTTTTGTCCTTCTGAGACAAGATCTCACTGTGTAGTCCAGGCTGGCCTCCAGCCAGAGGTCATTCTAACTGCTAGAGTTACATGTGTGAGCCCCCATGCTCAGCTATGAGTCTTATTTAAATCAACTCCCCCCTTTTTACTCAAAATTATTTTAACCCTAAATATTGTTCACGACTCTATATGACCGAAGGAGAATCCAAGTGTGCCAGATTCACTTGGTATTCAAGAAAAGATGACAAACTCTTTTTTTTTTTTTTTTTTTTTTTTTTTTTGCATTCATGGGAAGTTCTGAGCCTGCCTTCTGGTTGGAAGGAAAAAGTTGGTATGATGTTGCCAGAGAGGGTTCTAGAATAAGCTAGTCCTGAGCTAAAACTCTCTGATGGAAAAGCAGAGGGTTCATGGATCAGGCTGAGTTTCTCTCTGTGGCTACATCTTATTCAACACGGAGAACTGTCCTGCCATCCAGCAGCAGTACACTGCTTCAGAAAATGAGCTTTGCCTCAAACCTGAGAAGCCAAGTTCTACCCCCAGGACCCACATGGGTAGGAGGAGAGAAATGACTCCCAAAAGATGTCCTCTGCCCTGGGACATGCCACACCCAACACACACACACACACACACACACACACACACACACACACAGAGAGAGAGAGGGGGGGGGTAGAAACAGACAGACAGACAGACACAGACACAGACACACACACACACACACACAGAGAGAGGGGGGTAGAAACAGACAGACAGACAGACAGACAGACAGACACAGACACAGACACAGACACACACACACACACACACACACACACACACACACACGCATGACAATAATAAACAGGTGACCTGGTCTTAAGAGAACATACTGCTCTTGCAGGGTACCCCAGTTTGGTTCCCAGCCCCTCACAGCTACCCATAACTTTATTCCCAGAGATCCAGTGGCCTCTGTGGGCAGCTACATGGGTACAGATCCACACATGGACACATACATGATACACATTAATTTAAAATGGGGTAGATTTTTTAAGTGGCTATTTAAAAATATTTTGTAAATATTTGTGTATTTGCGCACACACATCCCCCCCCCCCTTGTTCTTTACTAACTTGTCCATTATGATAGCTCCTTTACAGAAGTCCCACCCAGATCAATACCATCTATAAACTCTCTAGTTTTCTATGATGGAGTTTTTGTTCTGGTCTAGTTTGTGCTAGAACCTTCTCTAACAGCACCTACTTCCTCTTTCCAATGAGAAGGTGGGCTTTGGTTTCAGAACTTCCTATGGATATCGAAAGAGAGAGTTTGTCATCCTTTTCTTGAGTAACAGGTGTTTCTGACAGGCCTGGATTCTCCTGGATTCTAGCTTTCAACTCTTGATCCTCCTGCCTCAGCATCCTGGATGCCATGCTGACATCACAGGCATGCCTGTTGCTTTCTGATTGTGTCTGGACTCTTCGTATAAGTCGGAGTCTGTAAATAATTTCTAAAAGCTATCTTTGAAATCTGCACGTCTGAATTCAGAGATCTGCCTGTCCTCCTGAGATTCTGTCAAAAGGTGCAATCCAATGGAAGATCATCTTGTAAAAAAAATAATTTTCAAAAATCTACTGAAAGATAGATCACAACAAGCTGGTGTATATGTTGTAGATCATGTATGCTGTAGATCATGTGTGCTGGAGATCATGTATGCTGGAGATATGTGTGCTGGAGATCATGTATGCTGGAGATCGTGTTTTGCTGGAGATCGTGTTTGCTATCATGTATGCTAGAGATCATGTATACTATCATGTATGCTGGAGACTGTGTATGCTGGAGATCATGTGTGCTGGAGATCATGTATGCTGGAGATCGTGTATGCTGGAGATCATGTATGCTGGAGAGATCATGTATGTTGGAGATTGTGTATGCTGGAGATCAAGTATGCCTGTTCTCAGCATTCTGAAAGCTGAAGCAGGAGAATCAAGAGTTTGGGATCAGTCTGGGCTACATAGCAAGACCCCATAGTGTACTACTACTACCACTAATAATAATAATACTAATAGTAGTGGTAGTAGTCGTAGTTGAGGTCGTAGTCATAGTAGAAGTAGTAAATAATTTGGACTGGGTATGCAGCTCAGTTGACAGAGTAGCATACAGAGATGTCCTGGGTTCAGTTGCAGAAGCAAAGCATAAATGAGACATGATGGCAGACACCTGTGATCCCAGAACTCAGACAGCAAAGGCAGAAGGATTAAAAAGTTCACAGTCATTGACTATATACTGAGTTGAAAGCCAGCCAGGGCTGCATGAGACACTAATATAGAGAAACACAATAATAGCTAGATCATTTCAACAGGATGGAACCAGTCCCCCATCCCCCACCCCCACCCCCATCCCAGCCACTGAAGCAGATCCCTACCAGTCCTTGCAATAAATACTGAGGACAGATGAGGCTGTGAATCCAGGCTCCAGCCGAGAACATCACTGTCCCTTTAAGAACTTAGTACCCCAAATTGGCGCAAGAAAAAAAAAATTGAAAAACATGGGCTTTATTTTGTCTGGGGGCAGAGGGTGGCGAACCTTTTTGCTAGACTGGAAAAAAATGGCTCAGCAATTAGAAGCAGTGGCTGCTCTCCCAGAGGACCCAGGCTCAGTTCCCAGCATTCACATGGTGGCTCACAGTTGTCTGTAACTCCTGTTCCAGGGGATCTGACGCCTTACACTGAACCCCATGGGCACCGGGCAAACACACATGCACAGACAAAACACTCACACAAGTTTTTGTTTCCCCGAAGTGATTGTTTCTATGTCTCTTGAGGTCACTCACAAGCTCACCATTCCTTAATTCATACAAAGCCGTGAGGGCAGGCAGGTGTGGTGGTTCATACGTGTAATCCCAACATGCTCCTGAGGCAGCAGAATCATGGGACTGAGGTCCCTTACTGAGACACTGTCTCAGAAAATGAAACAAAGAAAAATCTCATTGCATAGAATAAAAAAATAATTATAGATACACTTAAACATTGATTTTAAAATATGTCTCCCTTTAGGCAGTGCTGGAAAGAGTATCCAGGACTTTGCACACACTGCTCCACTGCTGGGCTCTATGCCACACCCACCTCACTTCTTTCCGGGACTGCACAGACCCCCTCCAGGATATAAGCGTAAAGCGTTGCTGGGAGGACAGGGTGATGGGTCAGGGGGTAAAGTGCCCCTAACACAGGCATGGAGACCTGAGTTCAGATCCCACTGAATGCTGATTCTGGGGGTTCAGAGATAGGAGGATTCCCAGGAACTCAGTGGCTAGCCAGTCTAGCCAGTTGGAGAGCTCTGGGTTCAGTGAGAGACTCTGTCTCAAAGATGAGGTGGAGCCAGTGAGATGGTGTAGCTGGTGATGATGTTTGCCAGGAAGGCTGGACACATGCGCTCCATCCCCAAGACCAATAGGAGGCAAGATGAGAACTGGATCCCTCCAGTTGTCATCTGACTTCTACTTGTGGGTATGGTATGAAAGTACACACACATACACACACACACACAGGCATGTACGTGTGTATATACACATACCACAAACACACACATGTGTGCATGCTCACATACATATGTACACACATACACCCCACAAATGCACACACATACACACTCCACACAGGCACACACAGGCATATACATATGTATACACATATACCACAAACACACACACATGTGCACATATACACACCTCCCACACATGCACAAGTACATACACACACACACACACACACACACACACACACACACACACACGTACACACCCCATACAGGCACACAGAGGAATATACATGTGTACATATACCATAAAGACATACATACATATATGTACACACATACACACCTATACACATACACACACACACACATATACACCCCACACAGGCACACACAGGCATATACATGTGTATATACACATACCACAAACACACATACATGTGCACACATACACATGCCACACACACACATACACACCACACATACACATACATACACACACCATAGGCATACACACACACACACACACACACACACACACACACACACACCCCAGAATCATCCTTCAGAAATCCTTCTAGACAGACTCATCTGTTGCTGAAACACATTTTATTTTGCACACAATCCCTTATACTATAGGCCACTCTGTAACAACCTCCCTCCCCACGTAGGCTGCTGAGTATCAGCTTATAAGCCCCCCAAATATGCACACCTGGAAGCCTATAGCTACCTAAAATCTCCAGGGAAACCTCCTTCTATTTACCATACTAATGCACTCCCTTCCAAAATCAGCATAAAACCGGATATCCGGGGAAGGGAGAGAGTAGTGGGGGACGGGGGTGGGGGTGGGGGGAAACAAACATAAATGCCAGCTCCAACTGGTGAGACTGCGGTTGTAAAAATTAATGAAAATAATTGTTGCAAATTCTTGCTTTCAGAGGAGGGAAAAAACACAACTCATGAGGGCCAAAAATCTTAATTATGTCTCTGTATTAGGGGCTTCATTTCCTGGTCCCAACCAGAAAGCTTGTACCTCATAAATATGGACTCCATACACAAGGACTTAAGCTGGAGCAAAGCTCCTTGCGATGGAAAAGTCAGCTATGGTTGAGGGACACGCATGCTTGCATACACAGCCATTGTAGTAAGAACCGGGAAATGAAAT
The DNA here is from genome assembly GCA_902729485.2 of Mus minutoides. Classification (NCBI taxonomy): domain Eukaryota; kingdom Metazoa; phylum Chordata; class Mammalia; order Rodentia; family Muridae; genus Mus; species Mus minutoides. The sequence continues at coordinate 1,306,009 of LR749484.1, forward strand.
GCCCTGAGTGACTTGCGTTTAACACCTACATATTTCTAGGCGGTGTGCTCAGAGCTGCTGACAACTGCTGTAAAAACCCAAACAAAGACGTGTTTCCCGAGTGAACGTCGGAGCTGGGGGAAGATTCCAGTTTTTTAAATATCTTTCCCCCCCCCCCCCCAGGCTGTCAAACATCTGGGGAAATAACTCCCAAATCCAGCTTAGGGTCACAGCTGGGCTGAGGAAATACAACTCACCATTAAGGGTCCTGTGTTGGAAGGTACACGCTTTATTGGTACACGCTTTATTGTCTAAGAAAGGACCGTTGCCACCGACGCACCCTACCTGGCACCTGCCTAGCATGCGGGAAACATCCTGGGTGCGCTGAGCTCTGTGAACCCCTTCCCAAACAGGGCCTTGCATCCCTCAGGTATTCCTGGCTGTGCACTTATCCGGAATATTTTCCCTAAACTCATTCATCCAAGACAAAACAAGTTTGTTCTTGATTGACAAGGAACCAAGGGAGCCACAAAAACCAGTATTTGTTGTGATTTTTTTTCAACCGCAATAATAAGACCCATTTTTAGAATGTTGGTCGTATGGATTTCAGTAGGCTCAAGGAGTGGTACTGAACAAGCTAAGAGTTTCCCCAGAACATCACAGTTCTGAAGAGAGCTGACCTGTGTGAGCAAACTGACCAGTGGCCAGATCCAGGTCATTGCCCTATAGATCTATGATGGCTCCAGGGATTATCTAGGGGTAGTTCTAGCAAGGACCCTTTGCTTATTTATGAAGTGGATGCTATTATTATCATTATTATGATGATGGTGATGATGATGATGATGTATAATTCCCATTTTACAGATGGGAAACTGAGTTAGATCTTGCCTTTGAATCTGAGCACTCATCCCCAGATGGGGTACAGTCCTTAATCCACATGGTGTTAGCATCTCAGTGAGATTACCTACATCCTCAGCTGACTCACCACCCACTCCAGCTGGGACAATGAAGGCAGAGATGCTGTCCACAGATCATAAGAACCCATGGGTCCACACAATTAAGTCACAGGTCCTACCTACATCCACTTGAAGAATGTTTTCAAGGGTCTTGAGTGTGACTGAGAAATGTATCTCTTTGGGCACTTCGCACAGAAAATTAATGACTTCAGGGCTCGACAGGTAAGAAATAAAGAAGATCCTGTGAAAGTCAGAGTGGCAGAAACTTGTCTCCTGATGTGCGTGTGCAAAATCTGCCTGCCCACTTGGCTAAAAAGGCTTTCATGTGCACTTCAGCTAGAGACCCAGTCCCCACTAATACAGAACACAATTCCTGTGGGGCTTCAATGCAGTCATCAAACACACACCCAATTGTGTGGCTGGAGACCCACATTGACAGACCTGTGAGACCTTTAGACTGTGCTCAAAACTCATATAAGGCTCAGCAAAATGGATCAGCAGATAAGGGTACTTGCCACCAAGCCTGAGGACCCAAGTTCAATTCCCAGAATTCACAAAAAGGTAGAGAGGAAGAACCAACTTCCACAAGTTGTCATCTAAACTCAACAAGCATGCTCTAGCACAACGCACGGTCTCCCCCACACTCACACATACACATAGAAATATGACAGTGTTGGGGGTATGGCCATATGTCACATGTGACATAGCAGTCAGTCTTTTTTTTTTTTTTTTTTTTTTTTTTGGTTATTCGAGACAGGGTTTCTCTGTGTAGATCTGGCTGTCCTGGAACCCACTCTGTAGACCAGGCTGGTCTCAAACTCAGAAATCCGCCTGCCTCTGCCTCCCAAGTGCTGGGATTAAAGGTGTGTGCCACCACACCCGGCGGCAGTCAGTCTTTAAGGGGCCAGAAATGCAGATCAGTGGCAGGATGTATTCTTAGCAATATTTGAAGCTTCAAGTTCAAACCCAAACATGCTCAAAAAACAAATAAGTGGCAAAGAGCACACTGTATAAAGCTAAAAACAAAGTGGCAGGAGGGACAGGAACAGTGAATGTCCACTATGCATGTTTCACACATTACCATGACATAGAACTCAGAACATGCCAAGGATCCACGGACCCACATTTTAAAGGTCATTTTTAATGACACCACCACCACACATCTTCTATGAACGTGGGCTTGCCTGAGTGGGAGGGGGATGAGGTAGTCATGGCTCTTGTGTCAGCTCTGGAAGCCTTTAAGACCACAGCTAAACCAGGGCTTACAGAGCCTGTGAGGAAGCCCGATTTCTGGGCGCATGACATACACTTTCACATAATCACAGCAACTGACCTTGCCATTTTGCCCTTTTTGGGGTCAGCTCTGTTCCTTCCCTTTTTAAAAAAAAGGGAATCGTGTTAGGGAGAGGGCAGGGATTTCTTCTGAGGCAAAGAAGGAAGCTCTCCATAGATCTGGAAGGGATTGTCCATCACACTTCAGCCACCTTCCATCCGAACTCAGAGACTGCCCACAGTGGGCTCTAACAGAGGATGGGTGGAGGGACGGAATCGTCGTCTACCACCCAGCCAGAACCAGGAGGACCTGCACTGGATGACCCAGAAGGAAACCTGCCTGTGACCCTTCTCTTGCCTTAGAACTGTCAGCCTTAGAACCTTTACAGCTAACTTCACCCAGATGGAGGGGGAGGGGACAAGCTCCACTGAGCTTAAGTTTGTGTGTATGGGGGAGGGGGGGAGGCTCTCCCGCCCCCAATTAGCCTGGACTGTGCCACCTTCTCCATTGCCACTCGAGGTGCCTCTAAAAACCACAACCGATCCTGTTCTCAACAGAAAAGCCAATCCTCACCAAAGGTGGCACTAGTCACCCATCACAGCACAATGTCACCTTCCCTCTCCCCCTTTCTGTAGACTCGCACCAATTGTAAGTGGATAACTAGTTTGGTTCTAACTAGAAAGCATAGGTGAGAGAGATCTTTTCTCACCACGAATACAATGCAAACAGCTCCAACTTGGCCCCTGCCCAGCCCCCTGGAGGACAATAGCAGCAGAGACTGTAGGACTGTGGACCCACCCCTCCGTCGTAAAAAACTGCGTTCCGGCGAGGACACAGCGCATGCGTCCACATAAAGAGGCAGGCTGCCCCGCGGTGCAGGCGGGTGGAGACTCTCTGGGGCTTACCTTGTGATTCTGGTACGAAGTCACAGCGATAAAAGCTGTCTCTGGGAAGACGTGGGTGCAAAACGCAGTGTTCTTTGAACCGAACCCATTATTTTCGTCTGCTTTCACGATGTGTAATCGGGGCTGGTATTTGTGCATGGAGTTCAGGATAATCTAAAAATAACAGAGAAAATGAGATTGTCAGAAGAAAAAAAATAATCAAAACTCCCTTTGTTTCCAGCTAGATCCTTGCTCCTCCCCCAGCTACACTGCCAATTAGCTTTATTATATGGGCTCTCGGAAAGAAAAAAAAAGTCTTTTTTTTTCCTCTTCTGTTTTGAAAAAGGGCCAGTGATTTCATTTAAAAGAAACATTTCAAAAATGACAATTTCCACATTAGAAAGTCAAGGTAATATTCCAGGAACCTACCCAAAGCACACAGAGCAGTAAATCAGAATTCTTAATAAAGTTTGCTTAATAAATTAACTCTGTGTATAAGGGCACTTCCCGCCCCCAGTGGGAGCCTGGCAAGTCTGGAGGCAGGAACCGGCGGGGGCAGGGAGAACTGACCAGCAGTGTGTGGCAGTGAGGGACAGGAAGAACATATGTGCATATGTACAAATAGTCACGGCACATCCCTTCCTCAAACACCTTCTGAGGAAGGCCAAGGGCTGACCCTGCCAACTGAGCATAGCAGTTTTAGTTTTTTGAGGATTGGTGGCTCTTAATAGAACTCAAACCTGGGTCCTATGTTTTGAAACATGAAAATGGAGTTATAAGGGGGGGGACAGGATCATAATGGTATAGGAGAGTCTGATCTGTCTTCCTAAGACCTTGGGGCGAGGGGAGAGCCCCTCGGTGGCAGGGACAGGCTGACCTGCAGGTTTTCTTTCTCTGAGTATCAATATTTGGGACTCAGGGATGGATCTCTATATCTACTGGAAAGATGGTTTTGTTCTTCTCCCTATCTGAGCTACTCCGAGTAGGGCTTCCTCCAGCTGCTGTTGGTTGTTGCTACAGTATTATCATCATCACCACCACCATCATCATCATCATCATCATCATCATCATCATCATCATCATCATCGGACTGAGGAGAGGGAGGAGGGGAGCGAGGAGGCGGGACTCCTGCATATGCATTCACAGTAATAAAACTGGGTTTGTTGTCCAGATGATGCACATATTTTGCTGCTGGGCTGGCTGTTAAAAGTCACCCAGAACTCTTTAATGCAACAGGCCACCTTTACCCATTCCCAAACCCTACTTTTCCTACAGGAGCCCCAACTGCAGCAGGATTCAGCTTCTCTGACTGTTTGCATTGCTGACCCTGGCTTGCAGAATTCCTGGCCCAATCAATCCTGAAGCAAGGCCTTCAAGATGTAAGATATGACCTCTTAGTTCCTGCCTGGTGGTGTCCAGCTCTAATCACACACACACACACACACACACACACACACACACACACACACACGCACACACACACACACACACACACACACACACACACACACACACACTCACCCTCTCCACATCCCAGGCTTATAATGACGCTGGCTGACCACTGGTATGGCGACAGAGAGACGCACTGGGGCCCCCAGCTTGACTGCCACAGCCCCTGGGCCAGCACAGCCGTCCTCTCGGCTTAACCAAATTGCTTTGACAGCTGGGGACAGTGTGGAGACTTCAGAATGAGGGTGATCTAATGGCCCCTAATTCCATCAGGGTGACTCTGGATTCAAAGTCGGTGTAGAGTACTTTACTCTTTGTCTATGAGTTGCTGAGAGGAACCTCAGGGAGGGGGAGGACAGCTAAGTGGCTCATATCTGTTGATAGGGCCAAGGACCTTTCCTGGAAGTCTACCCAAGAATGACCCCAAAAAGTACTGTCCAAAAAATAGAGGTGCAACTTGAAGCTGAAAGGAGACTGTGAGACAGACTCAGTTGCCAGCTAGAGATTCCATGGAAACCCCTACAAAGGGTCCCAGAGGCAGAGAGTCCCCCACCCACAGGACCTTGAACCTACTTTCTGATTAGTAACCACAGGAATACCCCAAGCCTTCTAACCCTGGAGCAGAAGAACCCCAGGACATTTCCGCACGGGGAACTATGAATTCAGTGATCCATAAGAAGTAATCAGGATAGATAAAACTTTCTACCAACAATCCAGCCTTCTCCCCTTCCCACATGTAGAACCCCTCAGTGGACCATTCTGAGACCCTCTTCCCTCCCTAGGTCCCAGTTGGCCTCTGTCACTATTACCTAGAAAGAGCAGATTTCTCATTTGAACTTATTCCCAAGTCCAACCTATCCAGACCCTCATCTCCCTAAATTGGAGACTATGTGCCCCCCCCCCCGTAAAATCCCTATCCCCAAGCAAACTGTATGAACTTGGGCATATCTTCTAACCTCTCTCCCACCCCTGGGCTCCCCTTTGCAAGAGCATCCTTGAGTATCAGATGTCCAAGGATGAGCATGGTCATCTAACAAAGGGCTCTGAATAGAGAATTCAAAAGCCCAAAGTAACCAGGAGATTTGGGGCTATTTCTCCAAAAACCCTGTGTTTTGATGTTCTTTGTGGGAAAGAAGAATGAAGCCAGACTGAACGGCTACACACATCACCTTGGAGAGGGGATGCACACACTCACTGTACCCTCACATAGTTTGGGGGACTCCCTGGACCCCTCTAGTAGATCCAAAGTGATGCTAGGTTTCAGGATCCTGGTCATGGTTTGCCCTCTCTGTGCACAGAAAGGAGAAAAGAGACTGCGGAGTCCGGTAAAATCTAAAAGCACTGAGCTTCAAGGAGGCAACAGAACTGAGGTCACTTTCCACCAGTAAAAGAGGAGGTGTGAGACCAGGAAAGATCAGTGACAAAGAGAAGCTTTAACAGATAGAGAGGCTGGGCTAGAACACAAGACAGGCAGAGGAGAGAGTGTCCTCTCAGTCTAAGAACCATAGAGAGCAAAGAAACGGTTAGGAGTGGGACAAGAAGGTCAGGTATTGAGCGACAGAGAGTAGCAGACCACGGGGAGGCAAAAAGGTGAGACGGGATAAAGTCCCGATTAGAATGATAAAAGACCTGACTACCCCAGCCTTGAGGGTAGGTCCCAATTAGCTCGGGAACAGCTTGGGGCTAAGTAAATTGGATGCTGGAGAGAGCCTCAGGGCTGTGGAGCAGCAGAAGAGGGGGAGAAGTAAGGGGTAGCTGTGTCACACACTGATGGGGGACAGTGTACTTACATGTCCAAACGGGTCCAGGTGGTTGTTGGTGAGCTTGAGTTTCTGGAAGGAGACAAGTTGTCGCATCCAGTGGGCTCCGGTTGCTGGGGAGTCCGGGTGCACATAAAGGCGACCCGGCATGGCAGGTTCGGCTTTGCCAGTTACAGACCTACGTGAAGGAGACAAGAGTTGCGGCGTTTTCCACGGCCCGCCTGGAGGTAGCTGGCCAGAGGAGAGCTGCTTCCGAAGTCAACGTTCTGGGTACATTCCGGTCTCCTTCAGACATTTACAGCCCACACTATGTCTAAGAAAACCCCTGGCCTGGCTCTTTCTTCTTCCCGCCTTCCATGCCTGCCCACCCCCAGCCTAGTGCCAGAGTGTGTGGGGCCTCAAAGTCTCGGCTGCCCGAAAATTATCGGTGGTATCTGAAAATATACACGTGCAAAACTCTTGAAAACGCAAATGCTTTTTAAAGGAGCCAACCTCTTGCAGCCTCTGAGCTGTGCACTACCCACTGCCTGAGGAGCAATGGAGCTCAGGCATGAGTCTCCTCTGCCGTTTTTATTTTTTTGTTTTTGGTTTTTTGGTTTTTTTTTTTTTTAATCATTAAAGCCACTGGCCAGTTTTGCAGTTCCATATAAAAAGTCATGTTCAAAGCAGGTAACTCATAAAAAAATAACTGTAAATGATTCTATGCCCCCCAGAAATATATCCAGTACTTGGTTAAAAAAAATACCCTTTAAAAAAAGAATTTAAAAAAAAGTACAGCCCATATGAGTATTGAAGTACACAGGGCCCTCTTACTTCACACAGCCTCGGTTTTTAGGTCTATGAAATGGGAGCTAATGGCTGTGGTCCTTTTATATACAACAGGATAGGCACAAAAGCCTTGAGCTTTGGTTGAAAATATAATAATAATAATAATAATAATAATAATAATAATAATAATAATAAATTTTCTGTTCCTGTTGCTGGGGGTGAGCTAGGCAACACAGTTTCCTCCCAGCCCTCCCTGCCCTTTGGAACCCTGGAACCTACCATTTGTTATCAGCAAATTTATATCTGTGGTCGTCGGCGGGAACAATATCCATGAGAAGAATATACTTCGTTTTGGGATTAAGGCCAGTCACCTTCACTTTGTAACTAGGAAACATTCGCCTGCGGACACAGAGAGGGGGAGATGAAGGGAGGAACAGGCAGAGAGAAAGAAGGGGGTAGATTCGCCCGATACTCAGAAGAGAGGGTCCCTGATCTTCAGCCATTTTCCCCGAGAAATGAAAACCACTGGCCCCACTCCATCCTCCGTGAGATCCAGGCCGGGTTTCCCCTGAAGTTACCGGGAGGAGAAGAAGGCCCAGAGAGAAGGGAGGCAGCCACAGCAACTGCAGGAACCTCAGAAGAAAGTGTGGCCCGGGAATTGTTGCCTCTAGATTTTCAAGTTTAAAGAGACTCGATTTCAACTGGATAATCTAGTATCAGGGTGAGGGGGAGGTTCATTCTATACGAAGCTAGCCACTTGTTCTCTCAAGCTCGAGGCTGCCAAGGTGGTTCCAAGGTGGCACCCTAGGAACACATCACCTTGAATATTAACTTTGGTCCTCTGACCTCAGAGGCGCAGGTTAACCGTGGCTACCAGAACGTGGTTCCCAAGTTCTCTGGGTTAGTGACCAGTCCCGTATGGCCAACGTGCGGTCACTCATAAATAGTCTGCAACTTCTCCACGAGCTTGGCAGGTTTCCCTGGGGAGCTTAAACTCCCAGGCACTCAGGAAAGAAATTCCAAACCCTTCCACAGATTGGTTTTTAGAGCGAGCCGAAGCCGGAACTAGAAAGCTGAAGGCACACAATTGGTACAGAACTCGGATTCCTAAGGGCTCCCCCATGCCTTGGCCCCTAGAATATTTCTTCCTTAACGTCTGGTGAGGACTGCGCTCCAGGAAGCAAGGGATCGCCGGCTGGATTTGCGCACCAGGATAAGTCGTTGGACTTAGGTTGGTGCAGCATGGGAAGAGGTGAGAGAAGGCCTCTCCATCGCAGGCCGGAGCCCGGACCTCCTCGTGTTTATCTGCCCCAGCAAGAGGCACCAGAGACAGTGCAGGCCTTTTATAGTTAAATCCTCTCGGCTCCAGCGAGGACAAGGCAGCCGGCTGGGACTTTCCCTCCTGTGCAGGATGGGAAAGGGAACCTCAGATGTCTGATATAAACAGACCCACCGCCTTCTGGTTCACTAAGGGCCTCAGGCTGAGCGGGGGAGCCGACATTGTTTAATTTCAAGAAATAATAAACGTCACCGTTGTCAGTTTATTGAGGGCGGCTTGGGCTGGAGAACCCGCAGAATCTGAAAAAATCAACTCCACCCTTTACGCACCCGGCAGCTTGGGCCTACTGCCCTGGCCCCTGTCTCTTCCGCACGCTTGCACTGGGCAGACTGGTGGCCACTTACGTGGTGGGGACACATGTAGCTCAGGCCGCTGGGGAAATGAGGTCGTTCCCCAGGCCGGCACACACAAATGCACACCGAAGACCCAGAATTTGAACTCTTCTGTCACCCTCCAACCCCACAACTAGCCTAGCCTCTCTAGCTGAAACTCCTGCCGGCCTTGGAGAGCAGTTTTGGGCCCAGCGCAATGGCTGATCGGCTGTGTTTATTCATGTCTGTGTACAGAGCTCCGAAGAGCTCCACACCCCACTCCTCGCTTTCAAAGACTTCACCAGCTCTCTATAAACAATGAACGAGGTAGCGAATACATTCAACAATCCCGGGTTTGGCAATCTTCGGGTGGGGACCCTGGAACTATTCCAAGGTCAGAGAAGGTGGGGATAGGGGTGTAGGCCAGGGAGCAAGTCCAAGTCTAAGTTCTTCACCTTTTCTCCTCGCCCCCACCTTTTCTCTTTAAACCTCCTATAAGATCGGGAAGGAACATCCGACCCAGAGGTAAGCATCGGAGGTTAGGTCTCCATCCTGCTGAGAACTCTTTAGCCAGAATGGACTCTGAATATTGGCTCTATTCTATTTTTTTTCTCCCAAGCCTCTTCTTCCTTTTATTTATCTATTTTTTTTAATTTCCTCCAATGGCTGCCCTCCTTCCGTGCCAGGAGCTGGCTCACCTCCCTGCCTTGGTGATGATCATCTCTGTGCCCACTTCGTGGAACTTCAGCCACAGTTCACGTTCATGAAGAAACACCTTGATTCCTTCCATGCCCTTGATAGACAAAGAGAAAATTTTCAGTGATGGGTCTTGGGGGGGGGGAAATCATTTCTCAAACTCCCCCCTATATGCAGAGGCCAAGTACCTACCAAAGCCTGTGTGGTTAAAGAAAGAGGGCTCTGACTTCTGGGGAGTGATGGAAAGTCTAGGGTGACCCATGGCATCTGCCTACAGCTCTCTAGGCAAGCTGGAGCTTATATCCAGCAGCACCTCAGTCCTCAGTACCTGCTGTCTCTTCAGCCAGATTGAAGCCTGGGAATTAATTCCCTCCACAGACCTCCCCCCTAGAGGACCAGGCCATCTAATTTGGATCCATTTTTAGCTGAAACATGATTGGGAGGGGATCCATCTAGAAAAGCCTACTAGGATATTTTTGTATTGTGGCCCAGATGCAAAACACACAGCTATGCAAATACATCGTTGTCCGTCATCACTGGGCCTGAATATGAACATACAAGAATTTTCAATATTATTGTTGTTATTAATATTGGAGACCAGGTCTTGCTCTGCAGCCCAGACAGGCCTGGAATTCGCTATGCAGCGCATAAAAGGGTATCAAACTCTTGGCAATCCTCCTACCTCACCCTCCTAAGTGCTAAGATTCCAATACGTGTGAGCCCCTATGTAGAAATTTTCAATTTTAAAATTGTTTTTCTTCTCAAGGACCAAAAAAAAGTAATTTTTTCCCTCAGTGTCTATATTAACAATCTTTCCAGGCTCTCGCCTTATCTAGCACCACCGCCCAGCCTTTCTTTGACTTGGGGCAACCCATGAAGCCTTTCAACATTTTCTCTTTCCACTGGAAGTTATTTCTAAAAACCAATACCAAAACAGTCAGACAACAAATCTTCGTTGTGAAATAATTATCAACAGACTAAAAAGTGAACTTGTTTTCCCTTTTCAAAATATTATGTAATTTTCCCCCAACTATTCTTAAGCCTCTTTGCTTTTATTAAAAGTTATACACACATCTATTGGAAAAGATCAAACCCATCTCTCTGGTCAAGCCCTCCCAGTGACACCTAGTTTTAAACCTACTTAGTGCACCCAAAACGCTGGGCACTGAAATAACAGACCACAAGACGTCTCCCTCCACTCCGGACCAACTTCCAGTCCGCCGGGCTCCGGGTGCCTTGGTCCCAGCCCCTGTGTGCTCTCCTTGGCGGGTCAGGGAGCTCCTCCAGGCCCCAGAGCAAGATAAATGGTACTGCGTGAGGGGCGAGGCGGGCTGCGCAGAGCAGGCGAGCCGAGGCGAAGGCTAAGAAAGATCTAAGGAGGGTCAAGTCATCGCTCATGCCGGCCTGAAGCGGCCGCTGACCCGACCCTTAATAAGGCATACCCAGGGCAGCTGGGAGAGAATTATCTGGGCCGTTGTTAGCTGACCCCAAATAGTCGGATAATTGAGAGCTCTCCAATAATGTAAATAGGTTTGTAAAATACGCAGGCCATAAAGATAAACGCCTCGATAAAGTGGGTTGGGATAGAGTGGAATTGGGGGAGATTGGGTGAGACTAGCCAGGAAATAGGGGAGACTAACTGGCCCTGCCCACCCCCCTGCACCGTTAGCAGAGAGCCCGGGCTCAGGCCTCGGTCTACGCCCGTCGCTGCCGCTGGGTCGGCTTTTCTTACCTGCTGGGTGAAGGCGGCCTGCGGGGATGATGGAGACTTGCTGGGAGCCCCCAGAGCACTCTCAGGTTTCGAATCGCAAGACCTGTCTTTGGAATCAGGCTCCAGAGGCGTGCGCGCCAGGCCAAAGCCCTCATCTGAATCGGCCATGGTGCGCCCGGGTTCCTGTGCCCGCGCGAGGTTCTATTCTGAGGACAAGAGAGGGAGTTGGAGAGTGTCTAGCGACATAGGGGACAAGCTGTTTGACCCTTCACTCCAAGCTGAAGGAGGCTTCGGAAAGTCTTTTTTTATTGTTATACTTTCCGACCATGCACCACCGCTTGCGAAAGACCCGCTTCAGACAGGGAGAAGGCGGCAAGGCCCCCCACATCTCCCCTGCACAGGCTCTGGGTGATAAGAGAGCTGTCCGTCAAATTTGTCTGAACTCCTGGAAGAGCCAATAAAGATAAGGCGTCGGTATTTTTGGAAGCCATCGGGTAGAAACCCAAAACAAAACAGAAAACAAAAACCTTGTGTCCCTTTGAGAAATGGTCTTTGTCAAATCCAAGAGGCCATGCCAGCAATTTTTTTAAAAATGAAACTTCCTAAGAGACATTATTTTTCTACAATAGACAAAAGGCCCAGAATAACCCGCGTCTTGCAAAAATAAAAAACAGGGGAGAAAGATATACCCGGAGGATAGAGGATAGTAACCCTCTCATCATCCTCATCATCCGTTACAGGCATAAAGATGAAACAGCCTCTCCCCAACCCTAAGCAATACCAATTGAAAATAAATAAATACATAAAAGTAGCCAGGGAGAGCCTGAGGTAGATCCAGATCAGAGAAGGGCCTGTGACTCGGTGGCTGGCTCTCCACTGCCGGCTGGCCGGCTGTACCCTCACGGATCTTTTTCAGATCTGCTGGCTGCGGGGGAGTGGGGGGGGGTGAGAGCGGTGGTGCAGGCGTTTCGTGGAGTAAGCAAGCTAAAGGGAACGTCTTTGAGCTTCATTGGGGCTGGCTAACTCAAACTGCCAGTCGGACACCCTAAAATCAGTCCCAGATAAATTCTGGGCTGCAGACATTCAGTGGACTGCTAGGGAAGGAGGTAGATGGGTAGGGCAGCAAGCAGTTGAAGTTATTCGTTTGAGCCCCTTCCTCAAGGGAGGCTTTCTAACACTGCCTCTACCTCAAAACACCAGCAGACCTCACGTAAGAGATGGCTTCCCACAGTTTTAGCAGCTTCTTAGGAGAAAAAAAAAAGCGCCTGCATACCAGCCTGGTTTGAAGCGGCCTGAGACCTAAACCGGGCCAATTCTTTCTTCCTCTGGCCTTAGGAGCTTGGGGAAGACTGCCATAGGAACCCCCATGATCTTCTCATAACAAAGAAAAACAGGGCTGGAGACCCACATACGTTCTCCCATTCGCAGCCAGCCATAGGGAGAAACCCACCGGAGCCCTTGCTAGGATCCGGGGAAGCTCAGAGGCCGGCGGAGACAAGCAAGATGTGGTTTGACAGAACCAGGCCGTGTGCCTTGCAAGCCTCAATGCTGCTCCCCGAGTAGCGGCAGCCTCCCGGCGGCTCCCTCTTGCCTTGAAAGGCTCGAGTAAAATCTCTGCAAGCCAGACTCTGCAGAATGCAAGACAGAGGTGGAGTCCGCCATTCTCTGCTTCCCCGGCCGGCCGACTGTGGCTGCCTGCTCCCGCCCAAGCCTCCCCAGCCATCTGGTAGTCCGGTTACCTCGCTCTGTACAGCGGGATGCATTCGCCACCGCCCCTCTTCCTCTTAGCAGGAAAGCCGGAGGCCAGGTGGGGGTGCAGGCATGGTGTCTCTGGAGTTTGTGCTGGGAATTGCTTGCCCAAGCTAGCTGCTACTGTTGCTACAAAGAAGTACCCACCACTAGAGCCTCCCAGCGACTGCCCACCTCCAGCACACACCTCCTCCACTGCTCGCTGGCTGTTCGCTAGCCCCAAATTCTTTTAAGTTTTCGGGCTCCAGAACGGCTTAGAGGAACAGGAGACTAAATAGCAGATCTGGGAGCATCCCTAAACCCTACGATCTCAGTGTCCTGCTCTGCCCTTGCACCCCCAGAGAAGAAAAACTAGGAGACCTGAAAGAGACTTGGGAATCAGCCAGCTGTTTTCAGAGAGATGCTTTTAGGGGTTAAAGTTCCAGAATTTGAAGTATGACACTCTCTCTCTCTCTCTCTCTCTCTCTCTCTCTCTCTCTCTGGCAATCTAAGTCAGCTGGGGTGCTCACAAAGTATAGAAATTGCTTCTCCAACTGGTTCCCTCCTCTCTCTCTCTCTCTCTCTCTCTCTCTCTCTCTCTCTCTGTGTGTGTGTGTGTGTGTGTGTGTATGTGTGTGTGTCCTCTCCTCCCTTCCCTCCCTCCTCCCACCACCTTTCCCACTTTTTCACTATATATTCCCCAAACTCTTGAACCACTATAGGACCTGCTGGTTCCCCACCCCCACTCCTTTTCCACTTCCCATCCTCTTTACCCTCCTTCCATCTCTGTTGACTGCTCTGAGCCAGTGGCTGCAGGGAGGAAAGAAAAAAAGAGAAGGAAGGAAGGAAGGAAGGAAGGAAGGAAGGAAGGAAGGAAGGAAGGAAGGCAAGCTATAGTAATCAAGGCAGAACTCTGGGAGCCCAGCAATTTCAATGGCCCAGCCCTGCAGAGAACCAAGACTGGATGCACTAGGCGTGTGCACACACCCATGGGCCTCTGCAGCCTCACCCGATTTCTGTCTCCAATGCTGACCTCAGACAGAGAGCCGTGTGACCCTGCCTGGCCCCTTGCAGAGCCAGCACTAGCTGCCTTGACATCTCTCCTCCACTTCAGACTCATTGTCCCCCCACCCCAAGCTCTCTAGGACTTGGGGGAGAAGGTGCCTTAGGATGAGGGAACCAAGATCAAAGATGCCAAGAAACCGTTGTGTGTGCTCCCTCCTCAAGACACACACTGGAGTGTACACAGAGCAGTACCCAGTTTTATTAAAATAATCAGTCACTGAGGGCTGGCTGGGGGTTTCAGCTGCCAGTGCTCCTTGGCCTGCCCTTAGCCTCTCTGAAGTCTGCAGTTCAGAGGGTGAATAAAAGCAGCCCACAGCAGAGGCACTGGAAGTAGCTCTTGCTGTAAGCAGAACCAGGCTGGGACAAGCACAGAATGTTGCTTGAAACAAATGTCCCAAATCACATTCTGTTTCCCTCTCCAGCTTCCTTGTATTCTCTAAGTACTGGAAGTCTTTTCTGGGACTCTAATTAGAGACTACATCCTTAGAGCCAAGGACTGGAGAGAGAGAGAGAGAGAGAGAGAGAGAGAGAGAGAGAGAGAGAGAGAGAGAGAGAGAGAGAGAGGCCCCATAGGACCATAGGACTCTGGCAACAGTGTAGCCTCTGTGGCAGCAAAATTTGCAAGCCGCCCCTGCAAAGACTTTGCCAGTGGACTTTGCAGTTGTAAGCGTAGGGGCAGCTAGGGGCAACCCCACCCTTTAGTTTCCAGGTCTGTTTTCACACAGACCCTGGCCAAGGCCAGCTATTTATTTGTGCAAACACCTTCTTCGCGCCTCAAAAAGTCAGCTAGGAAGCCTTTGGGGTTGAAGAGAGGCAACCTCAACCTTGGGTGCAGGACTGAAAGCTGAAAGCCGTCTGACCTCCAGTTGAGAGCCCACATCTCTGGTTGAAGGATAGGGGAAATCCAGACAGACCTCGCCAATCCCTTTTACATTCACAGAGATTTGAGGATAAAATTAATCCCCATAAATAATCAGCAGGCCCTTCCCGAGAGGGAAAAGCTGGCCTTCCCCAAGCAGCAACCCAGCCAGATACACTTCCTTCCTTGGGCTTAGATGGTGCACGAAGCCAGCCACCACTCGGTGTTGTTTCTGTATTTTGCTTAAAACCTGGTGCATGAGATCCAGTCTTCCAGGTGATAGAAGATAAAAATCCAGTCAGGAAGGGGTTCAGCCAGGCTTAGGTAGGGTGGGAAGTAGGGGCTCTGGGTAAAATTAAGGCCGCCCTGTAGATATTTGTCCCTCTCTTTAGTTTCCCCCCAACAAGACTCACCTCCAATAACCTCACTCTTCCTTCTGCCAAGAAGCCAAAAGAGTTTGCTCACTGAGGCGAGGTAGCTCACAAGGAGTTTTGAAAAGACATCCCCCCCTCAAAGACCCCTCCCTTTTAAAATGAAGACTTCTTCCAGGGTCTGTCAAGAAAAGCAAGTACCTCCCAGCTCGCCGTTGGTTTGTGGTCTCCGACAAATTAAATATTACTGTTTATTGCCAGGCATACCCCAATAAAATAAAGAGGCAACCAGGCGATAGCGACTATCTCACCAGCCGCTGGTCCTATTGGGCGTGGAGACGTCACAAGTCACGCAACCAGCCCGCGCCTTGTCACGCTGGACTGGGGGGCAGTGGTGGGCAGTGGCGGGAGGCTGGGTTCTCTCCCCATCTTCGTTTATCAAGGTCTACTGGAAGACACAACTCCAGCATGCCTGGACCTTGGAGGAAATAAAGAAATAAATAAACCCAGAGCCCCCTGGAGTAGTGAGTGTGAACAGGAGACACAAATAGAAGCAAAATCGATTCTCTTAGAGAGCTCAAGAGAAGTGAGGACGGAGACCACCTTAGCTCCCATTTGTAAAGAAACCAAGGTTTCCCAAGGTTCGTTGCAAAAGGTAAAGGCTTCTTACTTACATAGTTTTATTTTTCTGTCGAGGAGGCCCTTTTAGCTGGTTACATTTGGGGTGCCATATCTCATGCCCGGGTCCGTTCCTGTACTGAAATAAGCACTGGTCGCTATCTTAGTTGATATTAGATATCTTAGATGTCTGCCAAGGTTCCTTGTAGAGAGAAAGGCCATTCGGTCTGCCGCTCCTTCAGTGAGATCTGGGGATGCAATGGGTCCCAGAGTGGCCAGACGGGGGCGGGGTGCGAGTGTGTGGTGGGGCGGGGTGGGAGAAAGGGTAGAGACGGGTGCACTGTACAGTGGGATTTTTTTTTTCAGCGCCGGATCCTGCAGAGGGGCGAGGCGCTCTATTTTGTTTTGTGGAAATCGGCAATTATTTCTAGTTGGATCAATGGGCATAGTTTCTGAGAGGTCGGGTGGGTCTGCGTAAGCTTCTACGCGCATTTGGAAACCCATTGGGTTTTGAGTTACGAAACCGCGCAGACTTTCTCCCACCCGGCGGCTCCGGGCAATAAGCTAGGCCTGCCCTACTCGGAGCACGCGAGCGTCAGGCCTTCCCGAGGGTAAGTTTCTCCCTCCCCCATCCCTCACAACCCCCGCGTTGCGAGCCCCGGGAGAGCCAGACATTTCATCTGAACTTGTCCCCAGCTTCGCGGGTCTATCCTGGGGTTTGCGATCCCCGAGACTTTAGGATTCCCAGAAGCATGACCCGATTCTGGTCGCGGTCCACCGAGGATTGGAGCGGCAATGACACGGGCGGCCCTGCAGCGGCAGAGCCAAGGTCAGGCCCCAAGGGACAGCGGGGCAGCAGCCTGCAGCGCAGACTCAGGACACCAGCGTGCATCCCTGCTCTCTTTCCCAAGAGTCCAGACTGCCCGGCCTGGTGCTCCAGCTTTGCTTTCGCTTCCCAGGCGAATGACTCTGACCCCCAAATTCACGTTTTCACCCAAGAATGCAATCCAGAATTCTTGTCCCCCTATTCGAGTAGGGTGACCAGGAAGGCCGAGGTGGGGGCGGGGAACCCAGACCGAGGGTGCCCCTGCGAGTGGGCCAAGTTCCTTTCACTTTACCCCTTTGCTCGGCAATTTCGGGTGCAACTACCTGGGCCAAGCCCAGCTTCAGAGACTGGCCCGGTGCTCTGAAGAAAGCAACCACTACGGGAAAACACTGAAGCCTCAAAACCAATCTCAGCGTCTCCTGGTCCGCTTCACCCTCATCCTCTGTGCGGAAATTCTCGAGAGGGCAGCAACACACACACTCACACACACACACACACCTCGCACCTCCCTTCTTTCCAAGAGTTGCGCTTCCCCAACCCCGCTCCCCGTTGGCTTTTCTCCCTTCAGCATACTTCCTTGCCCCCTTCTGCAAAATTTCCGCCTCGGATCTTAAATACCTCGAAAGATAGGAAGACCCGGAATTCTATTAAAACAAAACAAAACGTAAGGAGCCACTGTTGTTATTTGTATCATTGCTATTACTACTATTAGTATTCGTATTATTGGTATTCCTTACATTTCCCCCTTTCATTTTAGAGTAAAGCAAAGAGAGCACGTAGGAAGACAGACTCAGTTCAGTACCCCCCCACTGGCCCGTCCCCCCCTCCCACCCCACTGGCCCCGTCTCTGCCTCCTTTGCTTCTCCTCTGGGGTCAGAAAGTAGAGAGGAGAGCACACAGGCCTGGGAAAGCTAATAAGAATTCTAACGACAATAGAAATGACCAGAAAACTAAACTTTGGCCAACTTAGATCGCAGAAGGAAGATTCCTTGGGAGGATGGGAAGGTTTTTTGTTTTCTGGGTTTTTTTTTCCTCAGGAGATCACTTTCCCTCTTGCCCAGTGAAATCTGACTTTATTATGTGAGGTTTTTTCCCCCCAGGACTTCAGGAAGGTTCTTTCCAATGTTTTATTCAGCTTCCAGCCTCTCAGCTTTGGGCCTTCAGGCAAAGTGTTGGCTAGGTTCGTAATTATTCCATATTCAATATACCTTTCTAATATCCCACTGGTTATGATTATTGCTCTTGACCGCGTGGGTGGATGGGTTGTTTTGTATTTCAAATCAAGGAGATAAGATGTAGAAATGTTTCTCTAGACAACCAGCTGTTCCAGGAGTCCTCAGTCCCTCAAAGTAGCAGTTAGGTGACTGTAGAACTCAGCAGCAGTAAAGGACATGCTGTCCAAATCCCCCCCCCAATTTGGGTGGTCACCAGTCCCAAAGGGTGAGGGTCTGAACTGAGATGGCATGGAGCCTCCTCGGGCTGGGGGGGGGGGCGGGAGCTGCACTGAACCCAGGGAATTTGAATCCTATCTGCAATCCCAAAGTCGATGAAAGTTCTGCAGATGTAGACATTGCTTCTACACCATCAGGGGCCTCAAAATGTGTGTATGTGGTGACCTTATTGCCAGAGACCTAGGCTAATAACTCTAGGGCTGGGGTCCCCCTTAAATGAAAAGGAACCTGTCTGGATCCCCCCATACCCCAACAGAAGGGTGCTAAGGAAATTTGGGAGTGCACTGTTCTCTGGGGCTCTGGAAAAGACAAATTTTCTTTGGCAGAAGGAATGGTGTCGCGCTGTCGACACGAAAGACTATTTTTCTTGTTCCCTTTGTGGGGGGGGGGGGAGAAAGAAAGCAAGAAAGAAAGGAAAATTAAATCCACACGTGTTGGGCTTGCTCAAAGGGCCAGATTCAAAACCAGAGATGAAACTGCACCTCTATCCAATGCTGGCGGCCTCTGGGGGGGGGGGGGCCTTTCCAGCCAGCCTGCCCTGAAGAAGTGAGGTGTCCCACCAGAGAGAATCCAGCCCCTTCATAAAGGGCCATGCATAGATGCAGGGGTGGGTTGGAGAGGGGAGAAAAAAAAACCTCACCCTGTGCCGGGGAAACAAAGGAGAAATTGGGAATGGTTACTTCTGTATATCAGCTCAGTGTGATAGCTCCAGGTTTAGGAAATTACCAAGATCACATCAGACTTTTAAACTTGGGCCTACACGTTTGTTCAAGAAACATCAGTTTATTCACATGCATGCAGGCACCCCCAATCCTTGAGGATAATATGGGTGGCCCTAGATAGCTTTCTTTCCTCTCCTGGGGTGGGGGGAGTACAAGGTTCTCAGCTGGGACCCACTGAGGAGGCAGGAAGAAAAGAGAGCTGACACTCCTGCCTGGAGCTGTAAGAGAAAACTCTGGTAATAACTTTAGAGAGGTGAAGGGAGGTGGGGGTGCGGGCGAGGGTGAAGAGGGTAGCCAAACCCCAAAGTGGAAGGATCAGTCACCAAGACAATTGCTTGGTCAAGACCTCTAATTTTTCTTCCCCATCGGCTGCTAGCTGCCCCCCCTACCCCCAGTCAATCCCTTCCTGCCTCACACAGCCCTGATAGAAGGCTCTGGAAGCAGAGAGAGATCGTCCCTCTGT
The DNA here is from genome assembly GCA_902729485.2 of Mus minutoides. NCBI lineage: Eukaryota > Metazoa > Chordata > Mammalia > Rodentia > Muridae > Mus > Mus minutoides. Next base: position 1,325,238 of record LR749484.1, read on the forward strand.
CCCAATCACAACAGAAAGAAGCCTGGTTAGGAAGTAGACTGGATTGCTCTGGGTGCGAGAGCTGTGTTTCATGAAGGACTCTGGGTTTCCTGGTCACTGTAGAGACCAGGAACCACCTATTACACTCTCCACAGTGGAGGCGGAGGGGCAGTCCAGCCTTGTGTCCCTCGGTGTCCAGATGTGGACACTGAAGTAAGGAAGCCTGAGTGTGCTTCCACTGGTACCCTTGGCTTTGAGAAAATTGCTACTTAGTATCAGCCGAAAAAAATGATATTTAGTATCAGCCTGACTGGGTAACCCTTGAGTGGTAACCCTTGGTGAAACCAGCCAGGTCCGGGACTTTAGATGTTCCACCCTTAACCCTCCCTTCCTTCGATGGCCTGGAGCCACCTCTTCACGGGAGGAGGAAGTCAGAAAAGGAGAACATTTGACATTAATGGAAACTGACACCGGCTTCTCTCGTTTAGGAACAACAGGGCAAGAAGACTTTGGTGTTGGATGTGACAGAGAAAACATTAAAGGAATATTCTGGTTGAACTCTTCCTTAAATTTTCAGTGCAAGGAGAGTGTTCTTCTCTGGGGGGGGGGGGGTAGGGGTGCTTGGTGGACAATCCAGGCCAAATGTCTTGTGAGTCCCTGTGAGAGGGAACAAGCTTTGGGAAAGAATGAGATAGTACCCTTCTACCATTGACAGCTCAGCTTGGTAATAAGCAACCCAGAGAGACAGGAGGGCCGTAGGGAGAGAGCTCCAGACACACTGCTGCCAATAAAGGCCTGGGAGCTGCGGGGTGGTAGTTTTGTTGCATTCTGTGGATGTACCCCAACTCTCTCAGAACTGGCCAGGGAGGGGAAATAATCACTCCGACTGGGCACCTAACCTCAGCAAACCTCCTAGCCATCTGTAGAGCCTACCCAGCTACTCTAGTCTTAGCCTGGTGAGGCAGGTAGGGGTGGGGGCGACTGCAGCATCTTCTATTTCTCCAGGTCTCATCTGTTTCTGTTCTGTTCTGTTCTGTTCTGTTCTGTTCTGTTCTGTTCTGTTCTGTTCTGTTTTTGTTTTTGTTTTTTTTTAAAGATGGATCTCATGTAGACCAGGCTGGCTCAATTCCCCATGTTTGCCCAGGATGACCTTGAATGTCTGTTCCTCCAGCTTCTACCTCTCCAGGGCTGAGATTACAAGCATGAGGAGGTGGGTTGTTGCTGAGAACAGAATTCTAAGCACTTGACATTCCCAACTCCCATTCCCGGTATTTTTGTATTCTTGTTTTCTCAAGACTGGTGTCTTTACACACGCACACACAAGCGCGCGTGTGCACACACACACACACACACACACACACACACACACACACAGATATTTTAGGCTCATGAATCTGCCAGCACTTGAGGTTCAAGACTAATGAACTTTTGCAGCACGCTAGGGTTGCCTTGATGTGAGTCCCCCTGGCTCATTCAGCTCCATACAGTTCTGCCAGAGCGAAACATTCACATGTGTCCCTTGCTTTGTGGAAACAGTTTCTCCGGGGGTTGGAGGCAGGGGCTGGGGGGGGGGGGTCACTGACCTGGATCTGGGCCCACAGAGCCCTTGTGTGCTGTGCTGGGGGTCTTATTCATGATAAGCAAGCTTTCTACTGACCAAGCCTCATCCCCAGCTTCTGCTGTTGTGCTTGGTTTTTTGGCGTTTTTAAATTTTTTGTTTTTTGTTTTTTTGTTGTTGCTGTTGTTTTTGTTGTTGGTTTTTTTTTATGACATGGGACCTCGCTCTGTAGACCAGGCTGGCCTCACACTCAGAGATCTGTCTGCCTCTGCCTCACAAGTGCTGGGATTAAATGTGTGAATCACCACCTTGCCCAGCCTATCGTTGAACATTCTTTATGATTTCATATCATTTGGCAAGGGAGTCTGCACCATTGTGTGGACTATTGGGGTATTTAAATATATACATTTTAATAGGTGTCAATTTGGAGTTATGTAGGTATATCATTATGTAAGCTTCTTTGGAATATTAAAACATACATCCACCTATAATATGCACACATACATTTGAGTATATACTTATTATTTTCCATGTACCTCATTGTATGAAAACATGTGTGAGCTATTGTGTACAGGGGCATGTGGCACGGGTGGTATAGGATGATCATGTATGTGTCTGTCACCTTGGAAGGGCCATGTATGTATATGCATGTGTGTGTGTGTGTATCTGCATGTGTGTGTAAGTGGGGTGGGATGTGAGTGTGGGTGTGTGCCGTATGCATATGGCTATCAGAGGTCAACTTGCAGGAGTCATGTCTCTTCTTTCACCATGTGGGTCTTGGGAATTGAACTTAGCAGCAAGCCCTTTTACACCCTGACGCCTCCCATCTCTCCGTTTTAATCATCTACCTTTATGATTTGTGTGCCATCAGCCATACCAGGTATGAGGCTGAAGCTGGCCTCTGGAACTCAGATCTCTTGAGCCACAGCATTCTAGAGGCCAGAAGGGATGTCTATAGACAGCCAGGGGCCACCCCTGTCTATATTTGGAAACAAATTCCACAGCCACTTCCTGGGAACTGGGCAAAAGGTGCCCGAGGAAAAAAAGGAGCGAGTATGTATGGCCGAGTGTGCCTCTTCCTGTCCCCCAAACATGTGGGAAGCCCTCAACTCCTGGCAGGCTGGCAGGACCAGGTGCCAGGTGCACACGGGTGTATGATGTCAACAGTTAAAGCACACAGTGCTGCAATTGGGGGGGGGGCAGAGTGACATCCTCTCCAGATAGACACACAGAATCCCAATCTTTTATAGCCTCCCAGGCTTCCTCCTGGCTACTTTCAGTGCTCAGCTCCAGGCAGTCTTGTTCCCAGTGATAATGCTCAAGGATCTCTCAGAAGCCAGTAGATGCTGGTGGCAAGCCAGTGTTTCAAGATGGCTCTGGTTGCCACCAGCTTGCACTTCCTCAGCAAGGGAGTCAAGCAACAAAATGCGGAGGACACTGTCACTTAGAGCGCATGGGGTACATGTAGCTTAGCATGTCTCATGAACACATTAACACATAAGGCAGGGCAATGTAACCATGCCCGTGATCACTCCTAGCCAGCCACAGATGCAAACCTGAGACTTTTCAGACAGAGGCGATTCAGACGCGTGCACACTTGGGAGGCTCTTCTCCTCACCCGACATCACACCTGGTTGCCCTCCCACCCCCCTGTGGTCCAGCACATCACACAACCGGGAGGGACACCAATCAGCCGCCCGCCATATTAAATATCTACAACGCAGTGTGCAAGGGGATTAGCACACCCCACATGTAAGTGCGCGCACACCCTGAATCCCTTTCATACCCATTCATTTATGATTTAGACACCCATTCGTTCATGATTTACACATCTGCATTTGCCACACATGGGCCTAACCTCTTCCCTTATCCAGACACTCTCTCTTGATGCTCACAGGCAAGTTTGGTAAATCCATCTTAAGAGAATCTGTTGACTCAATAGATCCTGTCCAGCCTGAGAGCCACACCATTGGGGAGGAAAGATGGACATGTGGACCAGGAGCAGACAGAATGAGCCCATCGGTACCTCCGCTTTCAGCCCACCTTTCCCTGCCTTCTGCCAGCCTCACAGAAGCTCCAGTGCCTTAAAGCAAATCAACCCATTTTGACCCCAGGAACCATATGGGCTCAGCAAACACAGGTCAGATGGAGTCCTTGATTCTGTTCAATGAGGGATAGGCATATAGAGAACCGGGTTTTAAGAGCCCACCTGAGGCTGGGACCAGCATCCTCTGACCCCTGTGCAAGCCACACCACAGTGACTCCTCAGGGAGCACCTGACTGTAGTCCTCCACCCATCATCCCCGCCAGCTCCTCCAGGGATCTCTGAGCTGACTGTACAAACAAGAGCCGCCATATGATCGCCATTGTCCCTGCATATGGCCCTCCAAAGGACCTCTGAAGGTCTTCCATGAGATTCCACCTCCACACATCCTGCAGGTTGGGCTGGCTCCTGTCTGTTGGTCCCACCTCCCACCCAGCTCCCTTTCTGCTCCCCATCCCTGCACCTTCTGTTCCTTCCCCAGGACTTTACACACACATGGGTGCCTCTGTCCTTTCTCTTTCTGCCTGGCAACTGTTCCGTTGTTCGTTGCTGCTGTTCCCGCTGTTCAAGTTTATTTGTTTACTGTACTTTTCACGTAAGGTAAAAAAAATACACGTGCAATCAAATTATATCATGCCAATAGGGCAGATGGACTCAGACCGGGGGATGTGAGATGCTCTCAGATCAGATATACTGAACGAATCAGTAATGTGGGTCGTAACACTCTCTCCTTCCTTACAATAAACAAAACAAAACAGCAGTCAGAATGGTGGGAAGCTTGGAGCAAAAGATAAAGGTTCCTGAGATATATGTATATGTATATGCATATGCATATATATCTACATATCTATATGGAGGAAGGAATACCCAAAGATCCCTCTTTCTGTTACTCTGTGTGGCCCTCACCAGTCTTCATTTGTCTCCCTCCCATCCCTCATCCCAGGCTCCTTTCTTCCACCCTCTGTTTCTTCCCAGGAGAAGGCAGCCAATAGGTGAAAGTGGTATTTTTATAGGCTGATAAGCCCCCTCCTTATCTAGAAAGTTCTGTCTCATGCCTGCCCCCTAAGTGTCCCTACTTGACTATTTACTCACTGAAGCAGCAGGCATCCTAGGAAGGATGACCCCATCACCACCCCCACCCTGCCCCGTCCCTGGGAGTCCTCAGCTCACTTTGGCTCAGTCCCCTCCTGCTCCCCCCCATGGAGGACTTACCCTACCCCCAACCTTCCTTCACTCCCGAAAGGTGGCAGGTGACAGGAGATGGTGAGGGAGAGACAGGGATGGGGGTGGGGGGGGGTCTGCCTGTCCCCACAGGTTCTCTGTACCATTTTTTCTTTAATGACACCAGCTATATTAAATTCTGTACTCCAAAGTCTCTTAAATTCATTTATGGCCCATACTGGACCCTGAGCCATAATAACAATAAAATAAAACCAAGCATTTATACATCCAGGGTGTTGCCCCGTATCTGGTAGAAAATATTGAGCTTCTAGCTGCTTTTGCTGGCCAGGCCCTTCACATCACCCACGCTCTGACCTTTTGGTCTTATTGGGTGGGGGCTTGAAGCAGTGGAGGGAGTAGGGAAGGAGAGCTGGGATCTTGCTGAGCACAGAGATTTAAAAGCTGGAGAGCAAAGAGGGTTTTTTTCTTTTCTGGGCTCAGCTCAACTGTAGCCTCTCTCTCTCTCTCTCTCTCTCTCTCTCTCTCTCTCTCTCTCTCTAAGGCACAGTGGGCCTGGGAATGGAGAGAGGTTATTGGGGTGGGAAGCCAGGCTGCAGAACAAGGCTCTTGGATGTGGCTGTAGGTTCAAACTTCCACTCTGCCACTTCCCCCATTGTGTACGCCCAGCTTTACCGTTTCTGTCTCTTGCTCTGTGCAATGATTCTCACTCCTCAACAGGCAGTTGTGAAAGGAGAGAAAACAAACAAACAACCCCCCCCACACACACACACTACAAGGGTAAGACTTGTGCATAATCAGGGCTCCGGACACATGTTGTCAAAGACCTCAGAACCTCAGAGGTAAAATGGAGGTGAAAGGAGAATTCCACAGGCCATTGTGCCCCTGGTCCCCTGGGGAAGAAATGAGTGCCACTAACTAGAATCAGCAAGAAGATGAGAGTCCTCTGACACAGGCTTCTAGAGAAGGAGATGCTATTGAGAGCAGAAGGAGGAGGTCAGAGTTGCTCAAGGCCCCAGACACCCTGGCCCCAGCTCCAAAGTGGTGGTGGTGGGGGATAACTGATCTTTGCTACTTTGTTATCAGGGCCCCAGCTGCCCTCAGCTGCAGCCTTTGCCTCTATCCCAATCAACACTTAACAGCCGAAACTAACCACTGACTCAGGCCCTCTTGCTATGGGGACAGACCTTGGGAGGCAGGGACTCTGAATCTGCCCCCTGGACCCTGGACCCTAGACTATCAGACGTTTATGGCAGACTCTGGGGTGTGTGTGCTCCATGAGAAAGTGGTTGCTTAGCATGCTGGGGGGCCCTGGCTTCCAGCTCCCAGTGCTGAAGAAGGGAAGGAGAGAGGGAGAGTAAAGAAAAGACGGGAGAAGACACCATGAGAGCCAATGACTCACCTGCAATCCCAGCACTCAAGAGGCTGAGGCAGGAGGATTACCAGGAGTTTGAGTCTAGTTCAGGCTACACAGTGAATGTTAAGCCAGCCTGGGCTAAGAAGGTCTGAGAGCTGTCTCGACAGCAAATAGACAAAGCACAAACAAAACAAACAAAATGGCTTTGGGCAAGACCTCAGGCTGTCCTGGGATCCAGTGTCACTGAGACACCAGCCTCTGAGCCCCTAGTGAGGTCAGTTCCTGCTGTTTCTTCTTGCCTCTCACTTCCTGGTTACTCCCCATTGGGGAGACACAAAGGAAATTCACGTGGGCTGTGAGAGATTGAGTATACTGGGTGACCCTCCCCATCCTCCTCATCCTATAGATGCCCAGCTAACACCAGCAAAGATCAGGTCCATTGCCCCTGACTGGCAGCTTGTCATATACACGGGTGAGTCCAATGGTCAGATCCGTCCTGCCACCCACAGACTCATAAGCAAAACTAAGCCTCGGATGGTTACTTGTTTGGAGGTATCATTACACCCAAGACAGCAAATACAAGGCCTTGAGGTGAATCCAGCCCTGACTAGCCCCAAATCCCAAGTTGGGAAAGGAGTCTGAACTTCCTGTTGCAAAACTTCAGCCTTACCTTAAATTTCTAAGGGTATCAAAGACACTAGACACCATCAATGACTCTGTGGTGACTAGCACTAGCAGGGGCTGCTCTCCCAAAGAGCACATTCCCTGTGATGTGCTAAATAGGTTTGGAAGGACCACCCCAAACTCCCTGCTGGTGATCACCCACACAGAGCACCCTCCCCAGCCCACATCTCTCCTTTGGGATTGTCTGGATCTCCTGGGGCTGGTTTGGCTGAGTAACTGAAGTGAGAGAAATATATCCTCCCAGCTTCAGCTGGTCAGTTCTTTCTGTGTGGTGAGATGCTGACCTTCCCTCTACCAGGCAGTGAAAGCCACGCCCGGCATCCCATATTGCATTCTGTATCCAGCGGATGCATGGCTCTCATCTCTGCTTCCACAAAGCTGTGGATTCTCCCATGTGCCTAAGTGAACACTTGCTCTTTTACGAAAGTGCCAGTCTAATGGGGGTGGTGGTGGGGAGGGCAAGGAGGTGGGGCTGCCCTAATGACTTCATTTTAGTTTAATTACGTCTATAAAGCCAGTATTCCCCCCATGAGGTCACATTCCAGCAGATGAATTTGGGCGGTGATGTATTCAATCCCCAACAAGAGGGTCTTGTCATTACACACTGGCTTACGGAAAGTATCCAGACATGTGGGCCCATTTCCAAGGTCGGGATAGTTGACATCCATAGCCATGGGTCAGAGGAACCTCACAGTGGTGAACTTATAGGAAAGACAGGATCTCATATAGCCCAAGCTGGCCTTGAACTCAGTGTGCAGCCAGACTTCCATCTTCCTGCCTCCTTGCATGGGTGCTGGGATTGCAAGGATGTACCACCACACCATGGTTATTGTCCTGTGGTGCTGGGGATCAAGCCAGGGTTTTGTACTCAACAGATAAGCCCTCTACCGACAGAGCTACCATATTAGCCCTCATGGTAGGATTCTTCGGGCAACTGATGCTCCCAACCTGAGCCATTCTTTTCTCTTCCCGATCATCGGATGCCAGCTGTCTCTCAGCTTGGTGGGAGAAGGAGATGGGTTTCAAGAGTTCAGAGTGAAGCAGGTAGAGGTGTTCTCATGTAGGTCTGTTGATCTGAATTCTATGCCCTGATCCAAAAAAAGCATAAGAAGGAACCAGCTCCCCTAGAGCAGCTTTCTGACCTATATACACACACATACCCCACACACATACTCACACATACCACACATATTCTCATGCACATATACACATTCACCCACATCACATACACTCACTCACACACACCACACATACCACATGTACACACACATGTATACACACACACACCATACATCCTCATACACACATATGCATACTCACACAAACCACACACACTCACACTATATACACACATACCATACACACTTACACAATATACACTCACTGTCTCGCACTCTCGCACCACATGAACTCACGCGCTTGCACACACGCACTCTCTCACATGCACACATTTTTTTTTAACATACAACTAAATGAAGTCAGGCAAGGGAGACACGAATACCTGGTCATGAGCAAGATTGAGTAATCTCCAGGGTTCTGGGTTCAAATTCTAACACTGGGGGCTGGTGAGATGGCTCAGCATGATAACTGCATAGCCTGTGGTCTTGGTGTACAAGCACCTTGGGCTTTGGTTTTCTCTCTAAAGCCATGATAGTTACAGGCTTCTCCATCTGTTGGGGATGCATGTATTCAGGCGACAGGCAGGATGCCTCGAGCTTGCTAAGTAAGCATCCCATGAATATTACTCAGGACCCCTCTTTACTTTTCCTTTGGCTATCTGCTTTTTTCATTATTATTCTAATTGCCTTGTTTTGTAAGGCAGAGTCTTATCAGAGAGTTAAGGCGCACCTTGAACTCACCATCCCCTTTCTCCCAAGTGCTGACAACTACGGGTACATGTTCAACTCTTTAATGCCAATTTAAAAATATTTGTTTAAAGTGTGTGTGTGTGTGTGTGTGTGTGTGTGTGTGTGTGTGTGTGTGCTTCTGTGCATGTGAGTGCAGGTGCCTTGGGAGACCAGAGGCATCAGATCTCCTGAAGCTGGAGTTACAGATAGTTGTGAGGTGCCTGATGTGGGTGCAGGAATCAAACTCAGTTAATTCAGAAGAATAGTAAGTTCTATTAACCTCTGGGGCATCTTTCTAGTCCTCTTATCTCAATTTGGTTTTGTTTTGTTTTTGAGACAGGGTTTCTCTATGTAGCCCTGGCTCTCCTGGAACACACTCTGTAGACCAGGCTGGCCTCGAACTCAGAAATCCGCCTGATTCTGCCTCCCAAGTGCTGGGATTAAAGGCATGCACCACCACTGCCCAGCCTCTCATCTCAATTTTTAAGGAATGGCTTTACTTGAGTGTTGGTCTTCAGAGCAGGGTCATGATAAAGCACTGGGAGATCACTTGCATTTATTCACCATAGATGACTTTCACCCAATTCTGGCAGCCCCGGGAAAACATTTCCTGGAGAGAGGAGATTTCCCACCTAGATATCAGCTTGAGCAGTGTTGTGTTTCCAAGTCCAGCCAGTGCCATGGCTGAGAATGAAGCTCGGACTGGAAAATGGCTTTGTCAGTTCAAAACTTCCAAGGCAGGCTGGCTGGCTAAACACAGGGAGGTGGCTTAGGGAGTATCTGACAACAAGTTAGCTGACCTTCCCAGTTGAGTTCTCCCCATCCCAAAGGTCATGGAGAAGCCATGCCTGGATGTTGACCAAGCCACAGTGAATGCTTTTGAGCATCCACATGCGACCAACATTTCCATCAAGGAAATGTTTGCACAGCCCACGTGGACCCAAAAACTCTAGTCCCTCCCATTTCTGCTCATTTATGTCAAAACCTTTCTTCCTTTCCCAAGCCCTTAAGAAGAGAACCAAACCAAGCAAGGATACTATTTATCCAGACTATTAAACAATGACAGCGGTTGGAGCTATTCAAAGATGACCTCATCCTCTTCTTCTGAGCAATGGAAGGAATTCAAGCTTGGTCCAAGCCAAAGGTTTAGGGGCATCTATGAAGTAGCTTTCACCTTGGTACACATGGGGCCTGAAAATGTGGGGCTGGGTAGATGAGGGTCCATTCATACGAGCTCATGTGTAACACTCGATACACCCCTGGCAGAAGTGACCCATGAGCAAAATAAGAAAATTATCTGATAGGAGGAGAATCTTTAGGCAGAGAGGGAAAAAGACCAATATGACACAGTTGGTCTAGTGAGTGTCTGCAGCTGTATCAGAAAGCATGAAGCTGTGAAGACCTACCACGTACATACAGCTTCTGCAGACAGGAAGGGTTTCTGACAGATTGGCACCTTGGAAGAGCCTACTCAGTAGACATGATGGCTCACTACATCACAAGAGGAAAAGCCAACCAGGAGCCTCCAGTACTGGGTGTGATCAGCTGGGACTCGCTAGCTGCCCAGCCTTGACGACTCAGTGCCCAACCTTGACGACTCAGTGAGCTCCAGACCAGTGACAAAGATCCCATTTCAGTAAAAGAGGAGATGAACAGCACCATGTATACATACCCATGAATGCACACACACATACATGCACATACACATACATAAGCACACATGTGTATACACATGCATACACACATATACATGCATATTGATATACACATATACACATATACATACATACATACATACACATACATGTACATGCACACACATTCATGCATATACATGAATGCACATTCATGCACACACAGATACACATGCACCCATGCACTCATGCACACACACATGCACAAGAAATTTAGCAGATGTGGATTGGAACTATATACATAGAATTAATTTAATTCTCTGATCTCATCTTATTCCAAAAATCAGCTTCCAGGCTACCAAGCAGGGATACATGGTTCAGTTCAATATTGACCACAGCATGCCTGGACCTATTGGTACGGAAGTTAGAGCTGAGACGGAAGCAAATGAAGGTTCTGCCTCACCTTACACGTCTTCCATTATCTGGGAGCAGATCCTCTCTGAGTCCACATTCAACATGTGTGAGGCTCTGTGTTCAGTCCTCAGCATGGACCAAAAGAAAAGCAAATTAAAAGCAGCTTATATTATAAAGTGGGAGCAGGCTGCATGGAATCAAGAGTATACATATGTGTAGCCAGGTGGTGGGGGAGCATGTATTTAATCTCAGCACTTGGGAGGAGGGAGGAGGCAGATCTCTGAGGTTGAAACCCACCTGATCTACAGAGTGAATTTAAGGACAGCCAGGGCTACACGGAGAAACCCTATCTCAAAAGAAGGAGGAGGAGGAAGAAGAGGAGAAGAAGGAGGAGGGGGAGGAAGAGGAGAAAGAGGAGGGGAGAGGAAGAAGAGGAAGAGAAGGAGGAAAAGGAGAAGGAGGAGAAAAAGAGAATAGAGAGAAAAAGGAGGAGGAAGAAGAGGAGAAGAGAAGAAAAGAAAAAGAAAAGAAAAAAGAGGGAAAAAAGAATATACACTTGTGTGTACATATGCATGTATACATGTACAAAATATATGCACAAGAGCATACTTGAGATACAGACCCCTCAGGGTTCTGGCAGGCCCTTTTCCAAATTTCTACCTCACTTTAACTCAAATTTAAAGTCACTGCAACTTGTCATTGTCTCCATCCATGAGAGGAAATGTTGGAGGCTCAGAAGATAAAACTGGCTTCACAATATTTTTAGATTTCCTATTATTATTATTTTTTAATTTATGTGTACATCTATGTGCTTGTGTATACGATTACAGGATCCCTTCAAGACCAGAGGCATCAGATCCCCATAGAGCTGGAGGTACAGGTGCTTGTGAGCCACCAGACATGGGCCCTCTGGAAGAGCAGCATGCTCTCAGCTCAATAAACAATTCCTTCAGAGCTCCACCACACGGTGTGGGGAAAGGTGATGTGAGTGAAAAGTCAGGTGGTACATGACATATCTTTAGGCAAGTCCCACTCTGGGATACTGGGCATGTGCTGCACATAAAGAGATGAAGGGAGACCAGCACATCTCTGCTTCTGCAGGAAGGCTACCTTCCTGAACACAACCTTTCAGGTGACCCAAATCTGTAAGCAGACTCATGGAAATACACCTGACTGGAGAGAACTCAAGTGAACCCTACCAGTTCACCCTGCAAAGACAGGAGGATCACATGGATGGGAGACCAGACTTAGGTGGCTATATAAGGTGATTCTGTCTCGATAGATAGATATAGATAGATAGATAGATAGATAGATAGATAGATAGATACATACATACATACATACATACATACATACATACATACATACATACATAGGTAGATACATAGATAGATACATAGATAGTTACATAGATAGATACATAGATACATAGATACATAGATAGATACATAGATACATAGATAACTAAATATGTAAGCAAAGATAAATAAATACAAATTCACATAGTAACATTGTAAAAACTCAAATCTTTAGATATTTTACAGAACAGTTAAATTGTATTCCAAATTGCCAAAGCCAAGGAGACTGTCTTCCACCAGCGCAGAAAGACAAGACTGACAAGCTGTAGGTGGGACAATCCACAGTAATGAAATGCAAACTGGTTTCCATAAAAGGCAGAAGACAGGAAGATGTCTGACCAGGTGACTGTGCTGGGAGTTAGGAAGATGCCATCCTAATTCTCAGTAAATAGCAGCCCTTGTCATCAGAGAGGAGAGAAATAATGTCTTTAATTTATGTGCTTCATTTAAGAATGGTACATATGGTCCTGAAGAGCTGGCTCAGTGGGTAAGAGCCCTGGCTGCTCCTTCAGATTAAATTCCCAGCATCCACATGGGCAGCTCGCAACCATGTGTTACTCCAGCTCCAGATAACTACCTCCCTCTTCTGGCCTCTGCCGGCACTACACTCACACATAGATAAATGTACACATAAATAAAACCAAATTTGAAAAATTATAAACATCCTATAGGTATTACTTAATTTTTTATTTGTTATTACTGTGTGTGCATATAATGTGGGGGGAGGGGAGAAGTTCCGTGGTGCCATTCATGGGACAGAAAGCTTTGGTCCTCCCCATCCATTTTTAAGTGGGTTCTAAGGATTGAACTCAGGTTGTTAGGCTTATGCCTTCAGATGGCACTCACTGAAGTACAGCATCAGCCTCTGTGTTGATATATTACATAAGTCCTATAGTGTGCTGTTTAGAGGCATTGTTAAGTATCTTTGACTCTAAATATGCCTCAATTTCATGATCATGAGAAAAATCCTTCTCTTTAACCCATTGTCTTTTTCTTTTTTAATTTTAATTTTATTATTATTGTGTATTATGTTATGTATGTGATGTTATGTGTGTCCTTGTGTCTTAGCTAGCATATGGACAACCCTTAGGACTCCATTATCTTCTTCTCCATGCTAGTTCTGGAAATTAAACTCAGGCAGTGAGAAGTGTGAGCCCCCTACTTTTACCAACTGAACCAGCACCTGGATCTCTCTCTCTCTCTCTCTCTCTCTCTCTCTCTCTCTCTGTTCTCTCTGTGTGTGCTCTCTCTCTCTGTCTCTCTCTGTCTCTCTGTCTCTCTCTCTCTCTCTCCTTTTTATTCAGGTAGGTTCCCATGTACTCTAGGCTGACTTTGAACTCACCAGATAGCCAAAAGTGACCTTGAACTCCTGATCCCTCTTCCTCTGACTCTCCAGTGCAGGAATTACAGGTGTGACCCCCCCCCAGTTTGTATCTCTCTCAGTTTTGCTCATACCAGGCTGGTGCTCTACCCATTGAACTACAAGTCCTGCCCCAATATGTTGCCCTTTTTAAATGTAAGTCAGTTGGAGTTCTGAGAGCTAAATGAAGCAGAGTCTTGCTGAATACTGCCAGCGTGATACCAAAGGACCACTCCTTGCTTCAGGAAGTAGGTGTGCAAAGATCAGTAAAGCCTGGTCCTCTTGATGATCCCTCCAACACAAGACCGGGCTTTCTGGCTCTGGAGTTGCCTGTCTTCCCAGCCTCTGCAAACTCCCCTCCCTTGGGGAGTGACAGCATCATAGCTACTGGGAAGTAACGTTTCCACAGTAAGAGGACAGTTGTTCATCTTCTCACACAAAGAACACAGAGTGGCTCCATCTCCCATACCCTGCTGGCAGCCTCCATAGCTTTGGGGGAAGCTGTGTGCAAAGACTGCTATGAAATGATGATCATTGAGACGTGTGTGGGGAGGGCTCATTAAACCTTATAAATAGCCTCCTAGTGACAGAATGAAAGTTGTGGGTGGGCACTCAATGGCCATGCTGGGAATAATGACATCTTCCAAGAGAGAGTGGCTGAGAACAGGTTCAGAGCTGAGCACTCGATTCTCATTAGAACCGACTGACAACGTCCACCACATCTTGCCCCATGAACACGGGCCAGAAACTCCTTAGAACACTTTTCATTTTATGAAAATCTGACTGCATTCAGGCTGGGGGTTAGTGCTATGATGGTAGGTAGGAGGTGTGTTCATAGTCCTGGGTGACAGAATTTCTGTAAGCTCACCCGTATGACCCTGGNAAAAAGAGACAGGAACAGCCAGGCACAAGCCTTTCATCCCAGCACTCAGAGGCAGAGGCAGATCTCTGTGAGTTTGAGGTCAGCCTGGTCTATGGAGCAAGCTGTAAGACAGCTAGGGCTGTTACATAGAAAAATCCCATCTCAAAAAAAAAAAAAAAAAAAAAAAGCCGGGCGTGGTGGCACACGCCTTTAATCCCAGCACTCGGGAGGCAGAGGCAGGCAGATTTCTGAGTTCGAGGCCAGCCTGGTCTACAAAGTGAGTTCCAGGACAGCCAGGGCTATAAAGAGAAACCCTGTCTCGAAAAACCAAAAAAAAAAAAAAAAATCACACTTCTGCCCAAAGTATACTTCTATCATTTATAGCGAAAAATACACCCATTCCTCCTGCTTTTATCATTTCCCAGATTTTCTCATTTATACTCCTCCATCCCCACCCCCATCAACCCATCCCTACAGCTCTGGAAATGCAAACCACGCATTATACCCTTAGGACTTGTCTGGAAGCAGGTTTGAATCACTAGCCCCCACCCCCACCCCCCAGGACATGTTGTATTGTTCCATTGCCACCGAAAAGCAGCCAGCATCTTTCATCAGGTCTTCAGCATGGATTCTGGGGGCTTTATTAGCCCAAGGAAATGGCCGGACTCCAGCTGACATCAATGGGGTCCCATTGAGGAGTAAGAGGCAAGCATTTCCTGTGGAACCCCAGCCTCAGACAAACCAGTTTGAAGAGAAGCCAGTTGGCTTGACTGGAGCTACCAAGCAAGCTATTTTTGACATAAAAAGACGCTGAT
The DNA here is from genome assembly GCA_902729485.2 of Mus minutoides. NCBI lineage: Eukaryota > Metazoa > Chordata > Mammalia > Rodentia > Muridae > Mus > Mus minutoides. The sequence continues at coordinate 1,340,329 of LR749484.1, forward strand.
AACTGATTAAAGAAACTTTAAACACAGCTAGTTGGGGTTTTACTATCTTGGCCTTAGTGGCCAATAGACAAAGAAAGACACCCGAAGCTAGTCCGAGCGAATTATTCAGAAAACAGCTAATTGCTTCGGAGGTTGGAGCCAGCTGTTTGCGAAAACAACTGTCTGCATAGTGTTTCTTTTCTGCGTTTCTTTCTTTCTTCGAACCACATCCGTTTATAGACGGGAACAAAGCCCTCCAATTTTCAGGGCTTCGCACCCCCAGAAGTTGGCACAGCAAGGAATAAAATCCCATTAACAGGAGCAGAGTATGTCCCCCGCCCCCAAGTTAAGTAAACTGGCTTCGAAAGTTAAGATAAAGCCCTCTGGGCTGCTTAGGGTGCATCTGTGACAGGAGACTAGCGACTGCATACCTGGAGAAAATAAACATGCAGAAAACAATGCCTTGAAACTGGAATTTTATTTTACTTTTTTTTTGGGGGGGGGGGTTCGAGACAGGGTTTCTCTGTATAGCCCTGGCTGGCCTGGAACTCACTTTGTAGACCAGGCTGGCCTCGAACTCAGAAATCCGCCTGCCTCTGCCTCCCGAGTGCTGGGATTAAAGGCGTGCGCTGTGTTAGCGCGATCAAATCCAGGGCTACGTGCACGTGGGTATGGGCTTGACCACTGAGCCACACCACCAGCCATTGTTCCCAAAGTCTTGTATTTTAAGTAATTTGGCAGGGATTCACCCAGACTCTTGCCTCCACCTATGTCCTCTGTGTTTCTTCCTTACAGACTGCTTTTGCAAGGCAGGAACTATTGATATTTTTCCTTTAGCCAAAACTTCTGAGGCACCTGTAGCCAGCTGTCATGGCAACTCCAGAACAGGCCAGTCAGGCTGTTCGAGTCTCTGTTCCTTTTTGTCTCTCCTGAGCTGACCGGGGCTTCGATAGGAAAAATAACCAAAGGGCCCATTTCTGGTTTTGAGTCTGAGAAATGGGGCAATAGCCAAGAGTGGCTTGTCTCAGTACAAAAGGCTGGGTGTGTTACCTTTGACTAAGCCCCGTTCATGGTGTCCCAGCATAAAGCACCAGAAATGGTCTCTCTCTGTACTCCGTAGAATCTTTCAGGTTGAAGGGAAGCCTCTTCCCTCTGTTTTGGTCATTACCAGCTTAACCCCTACTGCCCCCATTCTGTAGGGGAAAACACTGAGACCCAGCAAGGTGGGGGCTGCTCAAGTGAACACATGCCAATACTGGCATTGGAAATACAGCAAAGGTTCAGCAGTAATCGTGCTTGTCACCAACCCTGACATCCTGAGTTCAATCCCTGGGACCTACATGGTAGAGAGAAACCAGATTTCTTTGAGTTTTCCTTTGACCTCCATACACATGCTCTCTCTCTCTCTCTCTCTCTCTCTACACACACACACACACACACACACACACACACTATAAATAAATGAATAGGTGTAAAAAAACATATTTGAACATACATTGTGCTTTTTTTTCTATCTAGGTGCAAGAATGTAGGTATGTGATATGTGAATCTGTGTACTTTTCTATGTTTAAACATTTTTTGGCAATAAAAAAAAAAAAAGAGTCCACAGAGTTTGTGTTAATGTTGCTACGAGAGGCATACTTGTGGTCTCTTCATTTCTTAATTTTAGAGGAAGGAGCAATATTGGTTGCTAATTATCACATACAAAAGAGCGCTGTGTACTATCCAACTGTGTGGTGACTTACAAAGAACTACTTAGTCTTTTGCTCCATCCATCTGGTCTACCTGGAGAGAAGAGTCCCGCCCTACCCTGCAGACCAAGGGAGTCAGCCAGGAGAACGCACCAACGGGATCAGGGAAAAATTCCAGGAAGGCTTATCACTCAATGGCCTCATCTTTGTTCTATGCAGTGTTAACAAAATCTAGCTAAGTACATGGTGCTAGAAAAAAAAAAGTGAATACACTACTTCTTTTTGTAATGATTTATTTTTATAAATTGGTGTTTTGCTCCATGTGTATCTGTGCAAGAGTGTCAGATGCCCTGGAACCGGAGTTATAGACAGTTGTAAGCTGCTATGTGGGTGCTGGGAATTGAACTCTGGTCCTTTGGAAAAGCACCTACTGCTCTTAACTGCTAAGTCATCTCTCCAGACCCCCTGGAAAGGCACTTCTATGTCCAAATACTCATTTAAGATGTCGAATGATTATAGTCCATGGGGCAGCATTATATTTGCAGATGAATATCATCAACTTTTTAAATGTGACCACACACATTCTCGAGCTTAATATAAACTTCACTTCTTTTTTTAAAAAAATGTAAAATATGTATTTTTATTTTTTTTTATGTGTGTGAGTGCCTGGCACCAGGGAAGTCAGAAGGAGGCATGGAATCCCCTATAACTGGAATTACAGGCAGTTGGGATCCATCATGTGGGTCCTGGAAAATGAATACTGCAAAGGCAGTGGGTGCCCTGGACCACTGAGCTGTCTCTGCAGCCCCTCCTTCTATACTGATGTTTACCCGCCACACAAGGTAGTCAGGTTCAGATACTTCTTCGAGCCACTCAGGTGACACATACAGAATGCAGCACTAGCAGCGATTTGAGGTCTATAGTCCAGCACAGTGCCACCCCCAACTTTTCTGTTTGTGGGGAGGCAGGGGGAGAGAGCAGAACCCTAACCGGTTTTCCAACAGTGTACACTCTGAGACACCTCTGCTGATAAAGGAAGCCTGCTTCTTTGGTTAATTTTCGGTAACACTGGTACCTACTTCATATCAAGGAGGCTGAAAAGCAATATTACAGAGACTAGACTCTTAAAGCAGCTAAGGGTCATCAGGTGTCTTTTTCTGGGCTAGGTAAAACCCTGCTTGCTTGACAATCTTCAAAGTAAAACTTTAAGGTGAGTACCAAGAAAGAAAGCCCATTTTGCAGATAAAACAAACAAACAAAACCTAAGGCAGAAAGGTTGAAGTCCTCACCAGGATCACAGAACTGAAGTAGAGTAGTGGGAGTACCATTGGTACTCACACTGCCATGACTGCACAATGAAGCTGAAGGCTCGGGGTTTCAAAGAAGATGAGGTTACCCCCCCCCCCATCAGATCCGGAAAATGCACCCCAATGGAGCTATCACGGAAATGACCTTGGAAGAAGTAAATTGGGGGCTGGGGGGCGAGGACCTGGGCTAGAAATGAGTTCATTGAATAGAGCTTTAGAAAATAATTTTAATTTTGCAATAAAGAAATGCATAGGAAACTAACGCGCACTGGGTACCCTGGATGCTCAGTGCCATGGGTTACTAGGCTTCCCTCTGCAAAATAAAACACCAAGATTGCTAGCATTTTCCTGGGGTTTTGGTGAGGCAGCAAAGGAATGCATTTGAAGTTTGGAGGTATCACCTACAGAAGCGAAATCCTGAGATAAGAGGAAATTTGGAGAGAGCTGCGAGCCCGTGCCTCAGGGCTCCCTGCAGGAATCTTGGCTCCACACCCGGGTCTTAAGCAAGAAGTTTTCCTAAGCCAAACTCTCTCACCCCAATCAAGGTTTAGCGCCGCCGGCTGAGCCGAGAAGGAAGACCCGCCAGGATTTATGGGAACTGTTAGGGAAGCTGGAGAAAGGGACAGGTCTGGGAACTCCTGGGGTTCACAGGAGGGCTTCCTGTGAACAATCGAGGGACGGATGTGTTTGACTCCATCAATCCCACCTTTCAATCCACCGTGTGTCTCCCGCACTTTTTGCCTTTGGCTTAGGGGGGCCGTTGGCCCACATCGATCTGGGCTTGGCTTTTCTGTTTCCAGAATTTTCTTTTGTTGCTTCAGTTGTGAGAGGTGAGAGATGGGGTGGAGATTAACGGCTAGAAGAGGGGTTGGAGCAGTGGGCGGAAAAGAAGCAACGGGAAACACAAGGAGACTTCGCTTGTAATTATTTGGTTTGAACACATAATTTGAATTTTAAAACATCTGTCTGCACTAAGTACGTGAACATGGTCAGGAGACTTGCCCAAAGGGCTCTCCGTGTGCACACCCATAAGATGGAGGCTAAGGACATCTTGCTTGCGGGGTGCCCGTGTATGAGGATGGATGAATTGACACAGCCTGGGCTCATGATGAGTGTCCCTGAGTCTGTGGCTATTATTTTGAAAAGGAGAGGAAAAGGGATGGAAGGTGGAGATATGGGAAGGCCAAGGAAAGGCCAAGAGGGCAGCAACCATTTCCTGCTATTGTGTGTGTGTGTGTGTGTGTGTGTATGTATGTATATTATATATATATATATATATATATGTGTGTGTGTGTGTGTGTGTGTGTATATACACACACACACACACACACACACACACACAATTATTTACAGTGTAGGTAAGACAAGCATGAAACAAACAAAACAAGCAATCCTCCAAATCTGAGCTTCCCTCCCAGACCATTTAGAGGGGGGATCATAGTGGTAGCTGTGTATCTTAAACACCTTCTTGGAGGTCTCCATCACAACACACACACACACACACACACACACACACACACACACACACACACTGCTTCACGATATCCAAAACCACTCTGCTCCTTTGCCTTCAGTCCAATATATATATATATATATATATATATATATATATATATATATATATATATATATAATTCTTTCTGACCACATACTCACATTGAGGATGCTATTAAGTATTCTTCCATCTGCATAATAATATGCCACTGCCTAGTTTGCATAATTAGCTTAGTCAGTCTCTTGTTAATCCAAACTTCCTGGATCACAAAAGTGCCCCATGAGTCACTTACAAATGAGAGGTCACAGCAGGATAAACACCAGCAGGATAAAGTCTGGATGGCTGGATCCTACTTGCCCCCAATAGTGGCTGTAACCATTACCCAGAACCACCTTCCCTCTACACCCTCAAAAGCACTGAATGTGAACTTCAAATACCCTCTACACCAATCTTCTTACCAGATGCATACTTCAAAAGCACTGGGTGACCATGGGTTGAAACAGGGCTCAGTAGCTTGTGGCTGTAAGCCTTTCTTGGAAGTCTGAAACCGAGCCTTGGGGCTGCTACCAAGAATTCTCTCCTTAATTTACCCCTGGATGGTCATATACAGGAGCACCTGGTGAAACACAACCCCCTCCCCCGTAAATGAAAGCATAGTGCCCCAAGGGTCTATAGGAAGCTTCTGCGCATTGAGGTTCACCCTCAATGAGTGTGCTTTGGAGGGTCACCGTGCCACAGATATGCCTAGATTTTTCTCCTAGTGTCATTTGAATGGCTGGATGCGATTAGAGCCCCGGGAAGAAAAGGAGTCCCGTAAAGAGAGAAGGTTAGGAGAGGTGATGGGGCAGAGGCTACTCCTGGGGGGCACGGTGGTCAAATGTTAATATTCTCATCACTTAAGGGGAAAGGCCAACAGTGTGGCATTCCCACATTCTTTGTCAAAATTTAAAGGAGTGAGGCTGTTAGACGAATGTCGGCAGCGCATTACGGATCACGGGCTTTTCATTCACCGGTATTTATGGGTTTACATTTGCCTAATAAATATGACAATAGATGGACAGCTGTTGAGAAGGGGAGACCCTGGACTCAAAGACAAAAAAAAAATTATAGAAATCTGTCATCCAGGAAGGGAACTAGGTGGTCTGAGAAGGAGCTCAGTCCTGAGTGGTTTGTTGGCCTTGAAACTTCTGCTCATGCAAACCCGGGACTCCAGCAGATAGATGGTATCCGAGGATGCTGGTATGCACACTCACGGGGTGGACCGAAGCTGATAAGGGCAGCTTCCCTGACTCCAAGTGGGAACTAAGATGACTGTGGAAAGCAGGGGGGGGGAGGGGGGAGAAGCGCGCTTAGTCAACTTTTGTACCCCTCTTTTCTCTTGTACTTCCTGTCCTGGGGAGAACGGAAGTAATCCAAAACAAGACTCCTTGATATAGTTATCAAAGCGTTCTCCTCTTTTTGAATTTCATCAGGCCGATGGGATCCGTCTCTAGTCCAGTTTGCCACAACCAAGAAAGTTTAAGCTCTACTGCAGCACGTTCTGGGACAGAAAGCGAAGACCAGACAGTTGAATGTGTAAAGGAAAAGGAGTGTGAACTATCGTAAGGTAGTCAAGAAAAGATGCGGCAGAGGAAGTGCCTTCAAACTACAACGAGCGAGGAAAGAAAGAAAAAAAAATGAGAATACCAGCTCGACAGTCCAGAAATGCCTGGCATTTGTGAGGCCTCGGGTTTAATTCCCAGTACTGGAGAAATTTGAATTAAAATATGTATGGACAAGGAAGAAATAAAAGCGAGCACAGACTGGGAAAGAACCAAGCAGGGTGGGAAGCGGGAGAGAAAAAAATGAAAGGAAGGGGGTGAGAAAGAAAATGGGAGGCTGGGGGGGGGGTAAAAAAAAGAGAAAGAGAGAAAGATCCAGGAGCAAAACCAGCAACAGAAAACCAGAGGCTCCCAAAAGGCTAAAGAAAGAGGTAATCAGAAAAGCATCCCCACCAGTTGGTTAAATTCTTCGCAGGGAACCCTGGCATCGGAGGCGCGCACACCCGACCTCTTAAACACCGTTTTTGCTCCCGGCTATTCTTATAAACAATATTTTTCGATTAAATTTAATTAGCCAGCCGGAGCTAAAAAGCCGGCTTGGCTGCAGGCTGGAGGCCAAGGGTCCGGGTGTCGATGTTCGTCTTAGGCCGACACGCTTGGCTAGGTCCTCTTTTTGTCTAGCCGCCAAGCCCACCGGGTTAGGGACCGAGCCCCAGGCTTGGGCTTCGGTGCACCATAGCTCGGAAGCTTCCCAAGCCCCGGGAACCAGCCGCGTAACAACTCGGGTCGTCAGCTCCAAACCCCAACCCTCCACGCCCTCCGTCAGTTCTCTAGTCGCCAAACATAGGGTTTGTTTTATAAGGCAAATCTGTAATTTACACATTTTTGATTCTGCCTGTGATTCGGCCCTCCGAGGTCCTAGGCCGTAAAACCCATGAGGTCTGGCAGAGGGACCCCCCACTTCATGCCCCCAGGCCCCGGGTCTCCCGAAGTTCCTTATCTGCTACAAATAACTGTGGAAAGCCGCCAATAGGAAACTAAACACAGCTCGCTTGCCTTCCCAGTCACCGGTCCCTCCCGAGCCAAGGGACAACGGGATGCTGTGCCGCGGAAAATCCGCTTGCTGTGCTCTGCCCATATCCAGGGCTCAAAACAGGGTGGTCTGCTTGCCTTGGGGCCCTGCTCTCTTTTCTAACAAGAAAAAGTGTGTGTGTGTGTGTGTGTGTGTGTGTGTGTGTGTGAGAGAGAGAGAGAGAGAGAGAGAGAGATCCCAATCCCTAATAACAGCAAAAAGCAAAAGCGAACTTTTAAACTATAGAGCGCTCCCGAGTAGAGACCCATGCTTTTCTCAGCCTAGATTCTCGCGAATGGGTGTGTGCCGACTCATTAACCGCAAGGGCGCTTTTACCGCGCTTCCCATAAGAAAGCGAGGAGACCCATGCGAATCACTGTGCGCGCCGCAAACAAGGATCTGTCCGCAGACAATCACGTGTGAATTATCCACAGCCTGGAAAGTACAAACAGCACGCGTCAGAGGTGATCTGCGTGCGAATGATCCGGTGCTCGTGCGCCCCAGGCTCTGGGGTTTGCGAGTCCCTCAGTGTGCACGACCTTCGGGGGGCGAATTGCTTGCAGCCGGACGCTGGATTCGGTGCGGCGCGCGTCTCCCACGCTGCTACCAAACGGGTAGATGGTGTTGAAAAGTGCTGAGTCTTTTATTCGCTGCCGGCGGTTACTGAACAAAGCCTCGGTGAGGTTCCAGGGCGGAAGGCATCCCAGTCCCTCCGCGCGGAACCGAAAGGGAAGGGTAGAAGAGCGTTGGTTTAAGGTCCCCATCTTCTGCCCCTTCTAGCTTCCTCTTGCTTAAGATTAACACATTGTGGCTGCCACCGCGTCAGCCAGCCGCGCTAAATAGCTTATTCCCACACAATGCACGGTTTTCTTCCTTGTCCGGTCGGCTGTGAGCAGTCTCTCCAAAGTGGTAGGACCCTGCGGGCGTCTCCAAAGCTCAGAGTCTTCAAATACCTCCCTTCGATGGCTTTAACAGACCTGAGGCAGAGCCACCGCCCCCGGTGAAAGAGAAAGTTCGGCCGCGGGGGGAACTCAAGCTGGGGCACTCCAGTCCGCGGGCTCTGGGGAAGAGAGTGGCCTTACAGAGGCAAAGCAAGTCCTGGCTACCGCAGGTCTCTCAGCGCGCACGTGCGCCCAGAATTATAATACAATATAACACGTCGTAATATCGGGTATTACGCACCGCGTTTACCTTCCTTTAGGATTTGTATGTTGTGTTAGGGTGTGCTTATGTGTTTGTTACGACGTGCTGGGACGATATAGCATTCCCTGGCCCATGTGCCCCGCACCTACAGGCTTTCTTGACCTCAAGACTAACAACAAAAGAACAAGCAAGCAGCATTATCCATTTCTTAAGCTGTGCACAGAGATGGGGAGGCTCTTTCCTAAAGTCGCCCAGCAAGAAACATGAGGCATAGCTTGGATTGGAACTCATAGCCTAGAGACTAGCCTACGAATAAAAGGGAGGTATCCACCCACACAGCCCAGAGGGGAATATATCCCTGTACCACACACCGCAGTCGCCTTGCAATATAGATTTATTTTATTACATTCTCACCATCTGGTTGAAGAGAGAGAGAGAGAGAGTCAGCCGGCAGTCTACAACTGTTTGGCTGGGAACTCAGCCTGGACCCATCTCAAGCTCTCAGGGAAAAGATTCAACTGGTCTCCTGCCTTCCACTCCTCCTGCCCTCCCCCACAGCTTCTCCTAAAAGTCACCTTCACTGGATAGGAACAGAGAGGTTAAAGCAGCGGTTCTCAATCTTCCTAAGGCTGCCACCCTTGAATACAGTCCCTCACATTGTGGTGACCAGCCACCCCCCCATAAAATTATTTTCATTGGTACGTCATAACTGTAATTTTGCTACTGTTGTGAATCCTAAATATCTGCGTTTTCTGACGGTCTTAGGCGAACCCTGTGAAAGGATCGGTCGAAACTTCCCCCCGACGGGGTCGCGACCCACACTCTGAGAACCACTGTGTTAAATTGTTTATCCAAAGTCACTCAACAAGCAAAGGGTTCAGATCCAACATTCAGACTCCAGAGCCCCGATCTGATTAGTTAGAAATTCTAAGGTTCGATCCATGTCTGAGCAACAGGTTCTAAAGGGACTCATCTTCGGAAAGTTGGGAGCATTCTTGGGACACAATAAAGCCCTGTATCTCATTTTCCAAGGAGAAGGGCTCATACAAACAAATGCAGCTTGTGCCACTTGGACTGTATTCCAGGTTCCCAACTGTAACAGCTACAGAGCCCAGGACTGGGTCCTTCACCTCTCTCCTGACCTCATCCCATCTTTGGATATCTTATAGGAGGCAGAGGGTGGTACCCTCAGACGCTACCTCAGAACCCTTGTCTAATCCACTCTTCAGCTGCAGAAGCTAGGAGTCATGGTTGCCCTCAGAGGATGCCCTATGCAACCCACCAACCTCAAAGTGGTTTCAGGGAAGATTTGGAACCTTCCCTCCAGCTCTCCCATTTCCAAACAGAGGTTTACAGCGGGAAGAACAGGGAGCAGGCGGGAAGAACCAGTGCTCAGCCCTGTGAGGTTATTTTCAGCCCTTACCCGGGACTCTTGAAGATTTTCTGTCCATGTAGCCAATTTGTGGGAGAACTCCCCAAACAAACTTACTTTGTGTCTGTGTCACAAGTGTACCATAGACCCAAAAGTCCAAGAGGAAAAAAAAAAACTCTGATATATAATAACCCCCACCCCAAAGGTTACAAATCTCATCTCGGGAGATAAAAGCATCCAATCCTACCCTCAACTGGGAGGAATGAACATCCTCCCAGTCCCTTGTTCAGCTCTTGCAGGTTTGTTAAGCTGGGCCTGAGGGTCCTACAATGGCTAAGTGTGGGCGATGAGATTTCTTCTTCCTTTATGCTTTTTAAACCTTTCTTTTAATTTTTTTGTTTAAGAAACTTTTTTTTTTTTTGGCCTTTCCAGAGAAAGGCCAAATGCATTAGACTTGTCATCCGAGGATGGCAAGGGTGTCACCCAAGAAGGTTCTTCAATCCATCATCCTAGGCCTCCTGGCTTAGTTGGGTGGACCAAGCTTAATTTACAGATCAGCCTCTGGAAGGCGCCAGCATCTTGGGGGCTATCGTGGGCAATTCCACTTGGGAACTCCCACTAGGTGATCTTAGAGTCTCTACACCAGGCCACCAAAGGACCCTGAATCCTGCAGAGTTCTGAGAAGAGACCAAGGTGACTGAGGACCTTCATGCTCACCACCACCAGTACCACCATCTTACCTTTTCTCCCCTCCCATCTCTGCTTCATTACAGCTCCAGGGTTGGGATGGAAGAGCAAAGGACCAAAAAGTAACTGGAAATTTCAAGAGAGAGTAGAACTTTTGGAGTCTTGAAGGAAGGAGATACTTAACAGAATCTAGACCCAGGTCTCCATAAGATCAGATTTTGACTATGGGGCAAATCTAGAATATTTAGAAAATTCCTCATTACTTATAGATAATTGGCTAATTGGCAAATTCAGGCAGGGAGTTCAAGTGATACCTGAGGGGGAAACCATCCTGTCCTTGAGGCCAGTTCATGCCATTCTAAAGGAGTTGATATCAGCTGACGTTTTCCTTTTGTTTTAATTCAAAATGCGGTAGGTTTAAGGTGGAATTTCCAGTGGGTGCTGGTGGTCCCTTGTCTCAGCCAAGTCCCCAGAAGCAAATCCCTGGGTGTTCAGTGGGGTCCTCACAGTGGAAGGGAGAGGGTCTGGGGAGCGCAAATGGGGCGGTCCGCACCCTGCAAGGTGACGTAAGTGGCGCTGATGAAAGCTGCCCACTCCATCAAGGGGTCCGCCCGGCAGCATGGGCCGCAGGGAATGCCTCACACGCTCGAGTCAGGCCCAGACACCTTCAGAAATGTTTTACTGAGCGCCCTCCCCATGATGGCGACAGCAGCCTTGGCGAAGCTGAGAGACTGGCCACAGAGCCCCTCACCCCCACCCCTCCCCGCTTGGCCTTGTTTTTGCTTTTTTTTTCCCCCCAACAGCAGTTTGTGTGACTCCTGGGGACAGGAGCCAGCCTGCAGCTGTGACCACAGACATGTTAAAGAACTGCAGCGCAGGCGAGAATAAAGAATCTGGCAGGAAGAGTCACCATGGGTCTCTCCCACCAATCCTGGGGACTCCCGGTAGTAGAGAGCTGTCCCAGTCACTCCTGGGTCTGCAGGGCCCCTGGCAGGACCTGAAACTATATAACCAAAGATGAGTCTTGAAGCGATGCTTATTTCCCTGGCCGGCCAGGCCAATCTCTCAGTACCTGCCAGGTGTCTCAACTCAGCCCTAAATGATAACCAGGAGACATCTAACATCTCTGAAACCCTTAGGTTCCTGAGTTTGACATTGTACCAACCCCCACCTACCCGTTTTACAGATATGGCTTTGGGAACTGCACTAGTGCATGCTGGGATGGGCTGAAGGTGACTGCCTGGCGCTGGAGCTGTTGTGGGACAGGATGCCTGCTGCATGCAAGGCCCCAATTTCACCAAGATCTGTGTTCTCCCAACAGTGGGAAGAAGTTACCTTAGTCCCCTCATCTCCTCCCTAGTTAGGAATCTAAAGCTAGACCAATAGGAATATTTGCACCCAGACAGGGAATTGGCACCCACTGGGGCATCCTACACCCATGTCAGTTTACTCTGGAACCTGGGGGAAAGGGATTTGCTTGCAATCCCACTTAAGACCTTAACATCACTAAGAAGTTAGGTGATATGTAAAAACACCGAAGAAAGGCCACACCAGAGGCAGAAGCCATGCCAGACAAGACATAGCTTTGGTTTCATTACAGGGAGACAATTGCCCTTGGTTAGGCTGCAAACTTGGATCGTGGAAGGGTGATCTTTGGTTCCCCGCCAGCATTTGGCCACTACACCACCAGTCAATGTAACAAATAGAGAGAGAAAAAAAGGGGGGTGTAAAGAAAGAACTTGGGGTGAGGGTAAAATATCTTGGAAATAATACACCAAGAGGAGGAAACAGGACAGTTTATCTGCACCCCAGCCCTTGCTGCGTGCCTGTTTAAAACCCCTAAGTAATTTTAGATCCTGTCTTCAGTTAATATATCTCTCTCCCTTTCTAGAAGGCTGACAGGGAAGCATCAGGGCTGCAAGAGTCATTGGAAAAGGGTCTTTAAGAGTTTCTACATTGTTTAGCGACACAAAAGTGTTTGCGGTTCCCGGGGACCCTTCCCCTCCCCCACCCCTTCTCCAACTCATTTCGCATCAGAACTGCAATTGTTTGAGGGGGTCTGCGCCACATAAATCCTGCTTCCAGATTAATCTCCCTGCTTGAATGCTCTGGGGACAGTGATTTTTTTCTGGGGGGGGGTCTTTAAAGAGGGCACAGTGCAGAGATTTATTAACAAGGAAAAATGGTTTATTTTTATAGCTGACCTTCTAAAGGTGGGGGTGGCAGTGAGTCAAGGAAGGGAAGAAACTTAGTGGCTCAGAGGGCTTGGTTTCAGGGGTGCTGTTCAAGATTCCTGCTGAGGGTTTGAACTTTTCTCTTGGCTATGCTTGGCTGGGCCAAGAAAGAGTCAAGGGAAAGGTCGGAGGGACTAAGCCAAAATGTGCTGTGTGGGACTGTCGATGGTGTGTGTGTGTGTGTGTGTGTGTGTGTGTGTGTGTGTGTGCCAGTGGACAAGCCTCTTCAATGTCTGGAAGCCAGGGATTGATATACCCCCCCTAACCTCCCTCATCTGACTATGATCTTTGGGCCAAGTGGAGGGTGGGTGTAGACACACTATGTGCACAATTATTTATGTTGGTTTGTTCCTATAGACAAAACCCACAGTTTCCATGGAGCCCACTAATGAAGCTAGATGTGAAATTGGCTCCTTTGGCTGACCTCAACCTTTGGGGAGGGGTGTGCACTCACCTAAGCTTTTGACCTTTAAGCTGGGTCTGGCACTACAGTCCTGCACTCTAGAGCTCTCTCTGTGACCAGTTCTGGACACATTTTAGACTCGTGAGAAGGTTACCAGGGATACCCACTCAAGAAGCAAAGGGCCACGATGTGACTTTGAGTCTGGGACTGACCTCATCTTGATCCCTTGGATGGATCTCTTAGGGACTCAGTTTTCCTTCAGACCTTTGTTTGGAGACTGGGTGTCATCTTAGGAGTCCACAGCTGGCCTCCAACTTGACATCTTTCTGCATTAGCCCCAGAAGTGGGAGCATTTGGATCATGGGAGATGACACCAGCAAACTCTTGGGAAGATGTGTTTTAAGGTCACATAGATGATGTCCCTGTCACAGATGACTGCCTTGGAGTACCCAGGGACCTGTACACTGTCCATAATGATTCCTCTTTGCATCGGGTGGTGCCTTTTTTTTTTTTTAATGATTTTCCTTTTAAAAAATTAAATTCTAAGGTGATTTTTGCAGCAACCTGGAGGTCCTGGGCAGGTGAAGGCATCCGGTTTAAAGCAAAGAGATGGAGCTTAAACTCTGGGCTCTGAGTGTCCCAGAAAAAGACCCCAGCGAGCCAGGAGGCTGTCCTGGCAGTCACACTGGACAGGGCCGCCTGGTGTTTCCCCTGCGAGCAGAGCGGGGTGAGAGGGTGAGAGAGGAGCGTTCCCTTTGATTGTGGGCACAGACTGTCCGGCTCCGTGGCGTCTGTCTGTCTGCGCATCTGCTCCCGGGTCCCTCTGCCCTCAGTGAACTCTGTGCGGGGGCCCAACGCGTAAAGCAGAAAGCAGACCCCAGGGCTCAGGCACGGGAATGCAGTGCCGGCCACTCTCTGGCAGGACCTGGCAGAAGTCTTGGTCCGTTTGAGCCGCATGTTGGATGAAACTATGAAAGGCCTCACGGGAGCGGGAGTGTTTGGAGACTTCTGCGAACCCTGAGAACCCACATGCTCAGGCTTCCCGAACCAGGACACCTGCTCAGAGCCTGAGCCATCCTCATCCCTCACCAGTTGGAACCTATCTGGGATTCCTCCCAGGGAAACACAACACGCACCCGCACCCTGTTCAGTCTCTCCAGACAGTATCAATGCTTTCTTTAAAAATAATTAGTCACCCAAAAGAAGGCTCTATTTCATAATGATCACTCAATTCCGCATCACATTAAACTAATGGCAATCTTTTTTCCCTGAAAATTCCAGTCTCCCTGTCGAGGAGGCTAAAGGCAATCTACCCTGTAGTTAGGAGGAGAAACCAGGAACCCCAATCCACTGGCATTAGATTCAAAACTCTTATCACGGACTGCTGCACCACAGAGCAGGTCTTTACAAGAGCACCCCTTTGGACAGGAGACACCCTGATAAACATTCTGGTTTCATGGTGAGACAGGAGTGTACACCACCTCAGCGCAGACACATGAACTCCTGACAGGTGAGGTGCATGCATCTCATAGCATTTCTCCTTTCTTGCAACTTAGAGTGCACAAGCAGGCGCCCTCTTCTCTGAAACTGTGAGAGCATCCTCCTACCCTAAGAAGTCCCTGTGGGCTGGTACCCATTCTGGGTATGCCTGTCGTTGCTCCCACTCCCACCTCCCTGCCCTAGGGTGTCCCTGAAATAATAGATTTGTGCCTGTCAGCGTGGGTAAGAAAGGAACAGATTGACCCGGGCTGCCCAAGGCTCCCCACCCACCTGGCGACTTACCTGGTGGTGACCGAATGAACACTGGACTGCGCTCAGAGCCTAAGCTTGGCGAGCACGCACCGGGGCTCAAACCCCTCCATCAGACCGACTTCTGCCGATAAGCAGGAGGGGAGAGCAGTGGCCTGCCGGGGCAGTTGGGGCCAGTTGGTCCGAGCTCCCGGGGCCGGCTGCCTGCCAGCGGTGCTCAGGACAGCGACGAGATGCCTAGCCAGGCCGTTCTGGTTACAATCACCTCACACACAGCCGCATTCCGCCCCCCACCCCATCCTTACCCAGAGTCTGAAGTCACACCTTCTCAGGCCACGGAGCTTCGCCTGGCTTGGGGGCGATGAGTGAAGGCGAGGTTGTTAATCCGCAGCTCGGCAGGCAGGTCCCTACAAAGGAATATTCTTGGTGGGGGTGGGGGTGGGGGGTAACACCCACCAATCTTGAGTAGGTCCACTGCCCCTCCCTTATCGACCAGGAATTAATTTTTCTACTCAATTAACGGGGACGGTTGTGTTTTTCATTATTTTCCACAAGGGCTTTTCTCTCTTAGATGTAATTTAGAGGAAGAAAAAAGGTTAATTTCATCTGTTTGGAAACTTTTTACCCATTGCATTGAAAGCTTCAGAACTGGGAGTTTTAATCTTTTTTTTTTTTTCAGTCTTTAGAGGTGATGCCTTATTTTGCATACAAATAGTCACAGATTTGTGTCCTGTTCATGGTCAATAGTTGGTGGGACACTTGTCTTAAGTGGGACTCTATATTTTCACCCAGGTTCAAGGTGGGTCTGTGGTAAAAGGTGAGCAGAAGTCTGACCCTGATCAGAGAGGGCGGGGAGCCCCCACTAGCTTGTCCGGGAAAGTGGTCTGTCACCCAGAGGATAACACACTGGACCCTCTTCAAATGGCCTCATTTCCTCTGTATTTGGGGCACATTTTGTGCCAGGCTAGAACTGCAAATGCAACCCTGGAAAGGCATTTTCTTGTCTGGCTCTGAGGGAGGCTCTAGCTATGATGATACCCAAAATATTCTGCAGTAACTGCTATCAGACTGTATTTCTCAGCCGGTCTGGAGACCCAGAGGGGTCACCTTGTTCCTCTCCTCTCCTCCTCCTCTCTCTCTCTCTCTCTCTCTCTCTCTCTCTCTCTCTCTCTCTCTCTCTCTCTCTCTGAATCTATTTCCCTCTCAGGAGCCCCGGGCTGGAGCCGGGCTCTGGGGTCATGAAGGCTGTGTGGATCCTCCCTTCATCTGGAGAGCAGGGCCCAGGATCTTCAGAGCAATTAACCTCACCCACCCTCTCCTTACCAGTTTCCTTAAATAAATGTGACAGACGTGAGCCTAATGATCTGTAGGGGAAGATCTATATGCTTCAGGACCCTAACACATGGCTGCCCCCCCTCCCTAGGTCGCCAAGCAGACGGACTTCAAAGCACTGAGGGTTGGTGCCATTCGGGGCTTCCTGGCTTGCAGGAAACAAACAAGCAATCAGCCCCGTTATTTAGATGATAACAACCACGGACAAGCGCACTAATGATGATGATGATTATGATGATGATGGTGTCGGTGATGGTGATGGTGGTGATGATGATAATACTGATGATGCTGATGCTGGTGGTGGGGAGGGAGGTTAGAGGTGACTGTGGTGATTGTAGTGAGGATGGTGGTGGTTATGGTAATGCTGATGATAGTAATGATGATGGCGTTATTCTTTTATAATATACCAGTTGTCAGGTTCTAAGCTAGGGAGCTTTATAGGCAAAGTCCAGGGAAGGGGCAGCTAATTGGCATCCTCCTTTTAAGACCAAGAATGGCTAAAGTCAAATATCTATACCTTTGGAGCTGGTTATGGCAAAGTGAGTTCTGACCCAGATCCACCAGACTCTTAAAACAATACTATAATCGGATTAAAAACAAAAGTTTAATGCACATGATCAGGAAAAAAAGAATGAACAAACAAACCCCAGTAAGCGAGGTGACACAGGCCTGGAACCCCGGGGGTCACTACTGGAAGGCCAGCTTGGGCTACAGGCAGAAGCCCTGTCCCCCAAAACAGGAGAGATGGAGCAGGCAAAGGAAGGTGCCATGACCCACAATCACTACTGCCCTCACAAGTCCCCATACCCAACTGTGTAGGGGTGTGTGTGTGAGTCTGTGTTCTTCTCATTTACAAAGGAACCCAGGAGGGACCCTGTTCTTTGCATTTTTATTTCTGACCCTTGGCAGAAAAAGGCTATTTGCAAATGTACGGAGAAACAAGAGGCTTGGTAAAGCTGTTCTGCTGGGGACAGTGCTGGGGGGGGCAAGTTTTGCACACAGTAGGGGCTTAGCAACAGAAGGTGAGAATGGCAAGGAGGGGGGGAGAGAGGGGAGGAGGGAGGGAGGGAGAGAGAGAGAGAGGTGCAGAGATATCAGAGAACCCAGACATCTGTCGCATTCCTAAGGGAGATAGCGGATGTTCCAGGGACAGAGTGGCTCATCTTCTCTTGGCACGGGTGACACCAGCTTGTATTTCAGGGCACACTTTTAAAGCCTTAAATGGTCTCCCTCAGCGAGGGGCAGAGCCAAATTCACTGTGAGTTTAGCATGGAGGGGCAGGAAAGCCTTTGGGCCCTGAACAGCAGGTCGGGACACAGACAGCCTTGCCTATTTTGGTCCTTGTGTGTGCTCCTTTGCCAGGATACAGGAGGGTGTCAGAGAGCAAGCCTCACCCCTGTGCACTTCCCTCCTTGCCCCCAACACCTTGTGACTTCACAGTTCTGAGTGGTTCCCTCTGAGGTGTTTTGCTTCCAATCATGGTGGAGAAATTTTTTCTCAAATGCTAAACAGAATGCTTTCTTAAATCTGGGATGCTCCAGGTAGAACCCCCCCCCCCAGGCTGCTGTGCAGGTGGCACGCTGGCTTTTCAGGGAAACTTCAGAAGCACTGTGGAGCAATTGGAGTGGATGGAACAGAATGGCAAAGCCTGTGGGTTCAAGGAGGAGGAAGCCACTATGACCTTCAGAAACCTAAGAGCCTTCAGAGAGGCTCATGGTGCCCTTACCCTGGTTCCCCGCTGCCCAGATTCCAGCAGGAGGAACAACTACCCTCAGTGTTCTGGTGTCTCTTTGGTTGCCCATTTTCCATAATGCAGATCACCTGCATTTCTTTCTGCCTTCTTCTGTCCCTCTCCCCATCTCTCCCTCCCCTCCCTACCTCTGTCTGTCCATCTGTCTCTCTTCTGTCTGTCCATTTGTCTCTCTTCTGTCTGTCTGCCTGTCTGTCTGTCTGTCTGTCTCTCTCTCTCTTTCTCTCTCATTTCCCACTTTATCCCTCTGCCCTCTGTAGCCTCCTCCCCCTTCCCCATCCCTCCCTTTCCTCCCCTCTCTCTTTAGATCTCTGTTATTTTGGGGAGGAAAAATTATAATGAGAAATGCATGCCAAGTCTCTGGGGCCTCCCAATTCAAAGGATTTTGGGAAAGGGCCCTCAACAGAGACAGCAAGTTCCGTTGACAACAGGAGGGGGGCAGAGTGCAAATTGAAGCCATCCCACCCCGGGCATTTTGCAGTTTATATTAGAGGTCCATGCATGCCTGTTTCATGTCTAGAAGAGTTTTCTAAAGAAATAATCAGAACCACAGGCAAATATTTTATCTACAAGAATGTTAGCACCACCAAGGCATCTAATAACAAAAAAGCTAGGTACTTAGAGGCCTCAAAATAAGAGGCGGGTGCAATTATAGTCTGTGTATGGAATACTATGCAGCCACCAAAAGTCCAGTCTTCCATCTTCCATGAGAAAAGTCAGTGAGAGAGAGAGTATAGTTTGGAGATTCCTTCTGTTGAAAGTGTGTGTGTGTTTGTGGGTGTGTATGTACAGGAGTTTGTGGCCAAACACATTACCATGATAGTGGATAAATCAAGATGCTAAAATATGCAGGAGCCAATGCTGAGAAATAGAATGGAAGCAAGTTTGGGAGGTTTGGGCCCAGAGTTGAGACAGGGGGAGAGAAAGAAAGAGACAGAGAGAGAGAGAGAGAGAGGGAGAGAGAGAGAGAGATGGACAGAGATAGAGACAGAGCAGAGGTAGAGAGACAGAGACAAAGACAGACAGAAAGACAGAGACAAATGCAGAGAGACTGAGAGCAGAGATAGGGAGAAACAGACAGACTGACTGACAGAGACAGAGAGATAGGCAGAGACAGAGAGATGTACAGAGACAGAAAGCAGAGATAGAGAGACAGAGAGATAGACTGAGAAAGAGAGACAAGCAGAAAGAGACAGATAGATGCAGAGAGACAGAGAACAGAGATAGACAGGGAGAAACAGACTGACAGAGCAGAGAGACAGGCAGAGACAGAGATGCAGAGAAACAGAGATGCAGAGAGACAGAGAACAGAGGTAGAGAGACAGAGAGACAGAGACAGTCAGTCAGAGAAACAGAGAGATAGAGAGTCAGGGAGAGAGAGACAGAGAAAAACAGAGACACAGAGAGAGAGACAGACAGAGAAACAGAGATAGAGACAGAGACAGAGAGTCAGAGAGTCAGAGAGACAAACAGAGAGCAGAAACAAAGATAGAGACAGAGAGCAGAAGCAGATAGAACCATCAAAGCTCAGGCCCCATCTCTGAAAGGCTCCACAGCCTCTCAAATGTCCCTAGCTGAGAAGCAAGGTTCATACAGGAGCCCCTGAGGACCTCTCACATTCAAACCATAGCTACAAGCGACACAGCTCTCCAGATTTTGTTGTTTGCTCTTTTATTTATTAAAATAAGTGTGGGCTCATGAGAAAGACAGAGCCCCACTTGTTTGCTACGTAGGGTAGCATCAAAGCTTCCCCTCAAAGGCTCTTGGTTCTGTACCACTAACCTGACAGGAGCTCTGACAGAGAAATGGGGTGCTGCCTATCCAGCACCAGCATTTGGGGGTGAGCTTTGGCAGCAAGAAGCTATGCAAGAGGCCAGGAGTTAAGACAAGTTTGTTGCCCTTTGGAAAGGGTCTTTGGGCCTGGGGGACATTTGGTTGCTATTACAAATGAACGAATCCAGCTACAATGGGAAAATGGCCAAGTTGGGTGTTTCAGTGGAGAAAAGCCCAAGGGCCCTAGGCTAAGTAATTACAGAAGCCTGGAAGCCTTCCCACAGGGAGGCTGAGTCCTGAGGTCGGGGAGCTGAAGGCCCAGCAGCACCACCAGCCAATGCATTTATTCATTCCAGACTACTCCACATCACAGCAAGAAATGGATTATGTATGTGCTATCTCATTTAACTATGCGAGCAATGCATCTCATTTAATTGTGTGAGCAATGACATGCTGCAGTGAGCGTGTCCCCTCCACAGGAGCTTGATAGAAACCACAGCCAGAGCAGATGTAATTACTGAGAGTATCCCGGGTTCTGTGTTCTGTGTGCTGAGCAAGAATCTTCATTTTATTTAATCCATGTGCATTTGTTACACTTCTTGTAGTTGCAATAAGATGCCTGGCAGAGACACTCAGAGGAGGAAGAATTTGAACTCACGGCTTCAGACTGCTCTGTCCAATACTGTTTGGTTCTATTGGCTTGAGCAGAATGTCATGGTACTGGGTCTGCCATCTACTTATTGACAGACAAGAAACAGAGAAAAGGGGAGAGAGGACAGGCTCCAGAGGAGATGTAGCCCAAGGATGTTACCCAATAACATACCTCTGTCAGCTAGATTCCACCTCCCTCCCTCCTTCCTCTTCCCTCCTCCCTCCTCCCATTTCCTCCCTTCTTCCTCCTCTCATCCCCCTCCTCCCATTCCTCACACTACCTCCCACTTCCCTCCTCCCTCCTATCACCTCCCATCTCCCTCCTCCCACTTCCTCCCTCCTCTCATCTCCCTCCTCCCATTCCTCACCCCTACTTCCCACTTCCCTCCTCCCACTTCCTCCCTCCTCCCTCCTCTCATCTCCCTCCTCCCATTCCTCACCCCTACCTCCCACTTCCCTCCTCCCTCCTCCCATCTCCTACCTCCCACCCCTACCCCCTACCTCCCTCCTCCCTCTTCCCACCTCCCATCTTCCAATAATGCCATGAGTTTAGCAACCCACCTAGGGGTTAAGCCCCCAGGTGGATCACAGCACTCAGGATCCAGTCACTTCTTGAAAACCCATCACCTGGAAGTTCAGAGCTCCCTCTGTGTGAGGCTTTAGGGGACCTGTGTATTTAAAACACACCACCTCCTACTTTTTGTGGTTTTAAAGACTTGTACTTCAGAATTTGACAAGGTAAATGTCACATTTATTTTGCTGAGAGTAAGTCGTAAATGAGTTTATTTTAAAGTAACCTTCATATATATATATATATATAATTTTTTATCACTTTTCAATGAAAGAAAAGTTACATATTGATGACATGTATTCATTTACCTTTAAATAGAGAATTAAATTAAGCTAAATTCTGGATAATGCAATCCATAGGACATCTCTCATATTTTTCAAAACTGATCAATAATTTGATTTTATTCTTGTCAGTGCTGAGTGCCCTGGCAGGGTCTCAAATAGTCTGGGCTAGCCTCAGACTCACTGTGTAGCTGAGGATGACTTTGAACTCCTGATCCTATTGACTCTACCTCCCAAGCACAGATGACATCTGTGCAGTATCACCCTGTTCTTGCTGTGCTAGAGTTTGAAGGCTGGGTTTCCTGGATGTTAACGATCAGTGTTCCCAGTCTACAGGGCACTGGGAGCCTCTAAATATCAGAATCGCCTTCATTTTATAGATGGGAATGGGAATCAAGAGCCATTCCTCCTAAACACTCAAGACAGTGACACAGGCTGAGGCCACTTTCCAGCTACAGTCAGAACCTGGCCACCAGCCTGACTCATATCTTTGTCACTCAGATCCTCATATGTGTGTGCATGTATGCACTCACAGGTATACGATGTGTATGAATGATTTCAGGTGAGTATGTGGATGTGTACCTGTGTATGTGTGTGTGTGTGTGTGCCTATGTGTGCATGTGCATGCATATGTATGTGCACGTGTGTGCATATGCATGTGTACACATGTGTGCATATGTGTGAGTGTGTGCAAATGTATGTGTGCATGTGTGTACATTACTCATGCATGTGCATATGTGTGTACTCCTGTATGTGTGCATGTGCCTGTGTGTACATATGTGTGCATGTGTATGTGTGTGTATGTATGCATGTGTATGTGTGCATATGCATGCATATGTATGTGGGACCTAGTGTGCATATGTGTGAGTGTGTGCATATGCATGTGTACACGTGTGTGCATATGTGAGTGTGTACATATGCATGTGTACACATATGTGTATATTGTGAGTGTGTGCATATTTATGTGTGCATGTATGTGTACATTACTTGTGCATGTGCCTGTGTGTACTCGTGTATGTGTGCCTGTGCCTGTGTGTGCATATGTATGTGTATGTGTGTGTATGTATGCATGTGTATTATGCATGTGTGTGAATGTGCATGCATATGTGTGTACCTGAGTGTGCATATGTGTGTGTGCCTATGCATGTGTGCATATGTGTGTACATTACTTGTGCATGTGTGTATGTGTATGTGTGTGCATGTGTCTGTGTGTGGTTGGGTAGGCTTCAGGTTATGCGGGAGCCACACACCCTACTATTTTATTTTATTTTATTTTAAAGATTGTATTGCACGTGTATGGTATTGTATCCATTTGCTTACACGTGGATTTGTGCACCACATTTATACCTAGTGCCTGAGGAGGCTAGAAAAGGGCATTGGGTCTCCTGGAACTGGAGATACAGATGACTGTGAGCCATCATGTGGGTGTTGGAAGTCAAGCATGCATCCTCTGGAAAAGCAGCCAGTGCTCTTAACTATGAATCATCTCTCTAGCCCACAAATCTTCATGTTTAAATAAAAAGAAAAATTTTAAGAGGAGCTGGAGAGATGGCTCAGAGGTTAGAAGCACAGATTGCTTTTGCAGAGGATTCTCTTAACTTGTAACACCAACATTGTTGTACACAGCCTGTAACTCCAGTTCCAGGAGGTCTGACGGCCTCTTCTGGCCTCTGTGGGCACTGCACACACGGAGTGCACATAAGAACGTGTAGGCAAAACACTCATACACAAGAATAAAAATAAATACATATTTTTAAAAAACAAGGATGGGGAGGTGTCACGTTGCTGCTAAGTGTAAGTGGGGAAATCTCCACAGATTGTTGAGCGAGGGGATAGTGGTTCTCCAGAGAAAACAAAGTCTACTGGCACTGTAGCGTGGGTTCTCCATCGAGACTCTGATAACTTCAGAGCTGACAAGTCTAGTATGCACTTCAGTCTTACCCCAAGCCATTCATCTGAGTGCAACAGAGACTCTCTTAGACATGGGAGCTGAGGCTGGGAGTATGGAGAGGGACAAAGCCATCTGAGTGAGCAGGAAACCCCTGGTAGTGAGCTGCCCGCCTCTGCTCTGCCTCCCCTCCACAGGCTAATCAATGTTCTGGCCAGGCTTACAGACTAATACGTCTGGACCCTTGTACTTTTGACCCAGCTGTTAGATAACAGCTCTATCTTGGGGGGCGTTTTAGTCTTTGAGAGTCCATTTGATAAATAGACGACATTTTATTTATCTAAATTTCTGGAGGAGCGGTGTTTAGTTTAAAACGGAGGAATGCAATTTTTAAGCCATTTATTTGCCAACGATGAGTTCAGACACTGAGTCTGTGGGGGCAAAAACAGCTCAGCAAGAGGGGGGTGGATTGGAACAGAAAACTAGACTTCTCTAGGCCTGGGTTTCTCCCCATCTTTCTCTTCTCTGTTCTTCAGGACTTAAGCAGGTGTTGTTTTTAACTGACATTGTTATATTTCACATCTGATCCTGGGGTTGAAAACTAAGTAATATGATAAAAAGCTAAACACGGTTGTGCTGAGCCAGTCACGGTCTTGACGCTGTGGCCAAAGCAGCCAAAGCCATGTAAGGGCGGAAAGGTTTATCCTGGCTCACAGTTTGAGGGTGCAGTCCCTCACTTAGGGAGGGCACAGCACAGGGCACGAGGTCACATCAGATCTGCCGTCAGGAAGCAGAAAGGGGAGGACGCGGGTGCTTAGCTTGCCTCTTCCTTCCATGCAGTTCATTCCAGGTCAGAGCCTGTGGGGGGATGTCACCCACATGAAAGGTGGGTTGTCCTTCATTAATTAGCCCAAAGCTAGAATCTCCCAGGCACATGCACATGCTTGCTTCTATGGCGATTCTGAATATCAACAAGCTGACTATCAAGATTAACTATCACAGTTACATTTCTTCAAAATACCCAGTTAGGGCCTTCGAAATGGCTCAGTGGGTAAAGGTGCTTGCTGCCAAATCCGATGACCTGAGTTCAATCCCTGGGCCCTACCTGGTGGAAAGAGTGGACAGATGCCTGAAAGTTTGTCCCCTGACCTCCATGCACACACTGCATTATGTACACACACATAGATGCGCAATCAAGAAATACATGTAATAAAACATTTTAAAAAATCAAAGCCAGGTAGACCATTCAAATAGCAAGAGCCCTTACTGATATGTACCCATGTCTGACACAGAGCCCTTACTCAGTGGCTCAGCAGCCTCTTTTCTAAATGTGTAATGACAAAGATTTGCATATGGGGTGTCCACAGGGTAATTAATTGCAGCACTTGAAATAGGGAAAGACTGGAAACCTTTAAAAGCCTAGCCATTGGAATCTGGTTCACAGAATATTACACAGCCATTAACAGGGGGAGGGAGGGGAAGGAGGGAGAAGGGGAGAGGAAGAGGGAGAGGGGGGTGGAAGAGGGGAAGAGGGAGAAGAAGAGGNAGGGGAGAGGAAGAGGGGGTGAGGGAGAAGAGGGAGAGAGAGAGGGAGAAGAAGAAGGGGGAGGGGAGAGGAAGAGAAAGAGAGGACCCTGATATACATTGCTAAGGGACAGTTAGGACCCTTCACTGTGGGTCTGGCATGTGCCTGGTCTTGTGTGTCCAGGTTCACAGGAAAAGGACTCAGTGCCCCAAGCATGGGATGTTGGTGGCTGCCCAGGGCTGGGAAGCTGAGCTGTTGGGGCCAAAGGTGGGGGACAGAGTGTCCTCCACATACATTCTCATGGATGCTTTGGAAACCTGACTTACAAAGCTCTGAGATTATCAGTGTACAATGGGAGAGCCAGGCTCCTCCTGGGAAAAGGACATTTAAAGAGACTAGCACAGGTTTTGATGTCTGTGGGTGTCCTGAGTGTTTTATGCACTTACTCCTGGCTGCTCACACTTTCTGCTATTTCAGAAACGAGCATAAAGGATTCTTTCACAGATGCTTCACATAGAAGGGGGGTGATGGCTTTCTCTTCCTCAGCCTCAGTGAAACAGATTACTTGGTGTGGGTTCCCTATCTCTGAAGCGGTCATTCGAGATGGATCAGGGGTGCCGCGTCTGGGCAGGGGGGGGCATGGAAGACACTAATAAAATAAGGTTTATGGGCATCTGAAAACCAGGAAGGGGGTTTTCTTGTGATCACTGTCAAGATCACAAGACTTGAGATCATCATCTCAGGATGGACACCTCCAGGCACTGAGTGAAGCCCCTCCTGGACTCTTTGTCCGTGGCTCGATGACAAAGCAGCCTGTGTCTGTGATCTTGTATAGGTTTTTCTGAGGATTGAACCAGAGATATCCTCTGGCGTAGTGGGTCTCAGCTGCCGAAACCCACAGATGTCACCACTACTCTGCTCTCCACAGCCCTCTGCTCTCTCTGCTGGCCTTCCTCCCTTCCCCCTGCATTTCCTGAAATCCCTGGCATGACCGCCCAGTTAAAATGTTCATTCTGGAGCTTTGTCTCATGATCTGATTCAGGGGACCCAGCTTACAGCATTCACTGTGTCTGTCTCTTGTATTGTCCTTTAAAATTCCTAATTGTCTTGGGATGGAGATTGCCTGAGCGTGGAAGAGCAGTGGCTGCTCTTCCAGAAAACCCAGGTTCCCTTCTCAGCATCCATGTGGTGGCTTGCAAACATCTACAACTCCAGCTCTAGGGGATCTGCTGCCCTCTTCTGACCTCTGGGGGCACTGCACACACATGGTGCACAGACCTACATACAAGCACTTGCACATAAAAAAAGAATGAAGAAATCTGTTTCTCCCTAGTGTTCATCAGACTCCTAGTGATTTATCATTACACCCGCAGACCAATGCTCAGTCCTCATCAGAGAAGTTTCCAATTGCAGCTGATAGCGATTGGCACAGATTCTCAACTGCAGAGAATACGAGATTGCAGAACGTTCAGTCCTAATCAGGATGTCTGTGTGGCATCCATTGCATCCTCTCCTCCTAAGGCTCAAGGGTCATGGCAGAAGAGGAAAAAGTGTAAGTGCCCAAGGATTTTTTTTTTTAAGATTTATTCTATTTATTATATGTAAGTACACTGTAGCTGTCTTTAGACACTCCAGAAGAGGGCGCCAGATCTCATTACAGATGGTTGTGAGCCACCATGTGGATGCTGGGATTTGAACTTATCACCTTCGGAAGAGCAGTCGGGTGCTCTTACCCGCTGAGCCATCTCACCAGCCCCCCAAGGATTTTTTTTTAAAGATTATTTTACTGTTATATGTAAGTACACTGTAGCTGTCTTCAGATACACCAGAAGAGGGTGTCAGATCTCATTACGGATGGTTGTGAGCCACCATGTGGTTGCTGGGATTTGAACTCAGGACCTTGGGAAGAGCAGTCAGTGCTCTCAACCACTGAACCATCTCTCCAGCCCCTAAAAAAGATTTATTTATTTCATGTGTATGAGTACACTGTAGCTACTTCACACACACCAGAAAAGGGCATTGCAATCCATTACAGATGGTTGTGAGCCACCATGTGTTTGCTGGGAATTGAACACAGGACCTCTAGAAGATCAGTCAGTGCTCTCAACTGCTGAGCCATCTCTCCAGCCTGAGTATCCTTCTTTCTTTCTTTCTTTCTTCCTTCCTTTCTTTCTTCCTTCCTTTCTTTCTTTCTTTCTTTCTTTCTTTCTTTCTTTCTTTCTTTCTTTCTTTCTTTCTTTCTTTCTTTCTTTTTTATGCACCCAATAAGTGCCACAAATCTACCATGTCCCTAAGGCCACACAGCTTGGGCAGCACACACTGGACATGATAGGTGTTAAAAAAAAAAAAAAAAAGAACCCGAAGATGGGTGGGTAGAGTACGGAGTGGATCCAGGAGGAGTTTGAGGGAGGGATGAATCTGATCAAAACACACTGAACAAAATTCTCAAATAAAGAACTAATAAAAAACTTAAAAATATGTCTCTCAGTCTGGAGAGATGGCTGAGCAGGTGAAGCGCGCGCTTGCAGCACAAACATAAACATCTGAGCTTGAATCTCCACATTCCGGTAAAAATCCAGGCACAAGAGAGTGTACCTGTAACTTCAGCTCTCAGAGATGGAGGCCGGCAGATCCTGGATGTTCCCTGGACATCCGACCTTGCTGAAAGGGAAGTGCCTGGGTCAGTGAGAGACTCCATCTTGAAAATAAGGTGGATGGGGTATTGAGAAAAATATGCCAACCTCTGTCTCTCCCAGGCTCACTCTGCATGTACCCACACTGGCTCACAAAGGCTCACATGCACATGTACATGCATGAGCACACACGCATGTGCATACACGCACATACATAAAAAAAAAATCTTTGCTTGTTCTCGCATAGGAATGTCTGTCCACTGAACACTGGATGGGTTTCAAATCTCTTGTCAAGAGTCATGGTTGGACCTCAGCAGAGCTTCCTGCGACTGTGGGATGGGATGGACATGCAAACCCATATACCTCACAGGTCAGGAGAAAGGATGAGAGTGGCATTGCTACTTCCTCAAGAACACACAGCTGGGAAGGCATAGGATAGTGTTTCTCCAGGTCCCCTATGCTGCGGCCCCTTAATGCACTTCCTGACGGTATGCTGACCCCCAACCAGAAAATTATTTTGTTGCTACTTTCTAACCTTAATTTTGTTACCGTTATGGATCATGATTTAAATATCTGATATACAGGATATCTCATGTGTAAAGGGTTGTTCGGTCACACAGGGGTTGCAAACCCCCAGGTTGAGAACAGCTGGTATAGAGCCTAGACCAAGTCCTCTGTCATGCCCACCCTCCCCCTGCTGTCTATTACACTATTCTGCCTGTCCCTTCTTTTTAATAAAGCTTTTTTTTTCTATTTACACAGCACTCCATATCCTTTCTGGATGATATCTCCTGATGTCCTAGCTAGCAGACGTCTTACAGCTCACGGCCATGTCCTATGAACCCAGGCTCTTTTCTTCTCCCCCCCACAAGTTTTTTGGGAGTCCCTGAGCACACAGGTGAGCTTCATGCATGTCCAGGAGCCAAACACATAACCAGGGCAGTCCTTGACATGGAGGTGGCCCGTGCTGTATAAAGAACAATTTGAATTTAAAAAGAAAACTCAAGAAACCTGTTTTAGCGCAGACACTATTGCATACGCCAGCAAGATATTGCTGAAAAGGCCCTGATATAGCTGTCTTGTGTGAGGCTATACCAGTGCCTGGCAAACACAGAAGTGGATGCTCACAGTCAGCTATTGGATGGAACACAGGGTTCCCAAGGTAGGAGCTAGAAAAAGTACCCAAGGAGCTGAAGGGGTCTCCAACCCTATAGGTGGAAGAACAATATGAACTAACTAGTACCCCCAGAGCTCGTGTCTCTAGCTGCATATGTAGCAGAAGATGGCCTAGTTGGCCATCGTTGGGAAGAGAGGCCCCTTGGTCATGCAAACTTTATATGCCCCAGTACAGGGGAACGCCAGGGCCAAGATGTGGGAGTGGGTGGGTAGGGGAACAGGGCGGGGGATGGGGGAGGGTTTAGAGGACTTTCAGGATAACATTTGAAATGTAAATGAAGAAAATATCTAATAAAAATTGGGGGATAAAAAGAAACCTGTTTCAGGCTTGGTATGTCACGACTGAGGATTAGTAATCATTTAGAAGCGAGCTAAGGTCTCAGCTCTCGGGTCTCTGGAAGGTTTGGGGCAAAGAAAGAGGCTTTGGATGTTGGGGATGGAGAGAATGTGAGGACCCACGGTGGTGGGAACTCACAGCTGTGTGTGGAACCAGGGCATGTCTGTCCTGCAGACATTCTCAGGGCTGTGATGCTGACCCTCATAGTGGTTTGTCCTGCAATGATGTCAGTGGTGCTTCCTTCAGCAGGGATGGATTATGGCGTTAGTCATGGATTTTTGCCCGTCAGATGAAAGGAAATGTTTTCCAAACAGATGGCTGCTGACCACTGGCTTCCAGAGATGCTCCTCTACTGGGCAACCTGGGCTCACCACGGACCTGTAGAACATAAGACCAGCAATGCCGTGTGACTTCCAGGGCCTCCTTGGAACCCCAAAGCATGCCCTTTGCCCTGTTTATTGCAAGAGAAGACAGCATCAAAGGAGGAGAAATCTTACCATTGTCAATAATGCCACAAGGAAGCTGGACAACCACTCGGACAGCCACATGGAAAGCCACGTGGAGAGGCTGCAGAGGTAGCAAGACGCTGGGCTATGCTTAGCTTCCAGTCACCCTAGCTGAAGCACCAGGTGAGACGACATTTTGGATGCTGAGCCCATCTGATAACTGAGGTCCTAGTGTTCCCCTGATGCCATTGCATAAAAGACCTTAACGCCAGAAGCAAATTCTTGAAAAAGTTTCCTGGTTTCTAAGAAAGAGTTAGAGAGACGAATGGTCTCTCCTTCCATATGTATTTTCATGCCAGGTCTGGGGAAGGGAAGAGAGGAGAAGGAGGGGAGGGGAGAGGGAAGGAGAGGGGAAAGGGAAGGAGAGAGGAGGGGAGAGAAGGGGAAGAGAGGGGAGGGGAGGAGAGGGGAGGAGAGGAAAGGAGAGAGGAAGGAAGAGAAGGGGAGGAGAGGGAAGGGGAGGGAAGGGGAAGATGGGAGGGGAAAAGAAGAGAGGAGGGGGAGAGGAGGGGAGGGGAGAGGAGAGGAGGAAAGGGGAGGGGAAGGGAGAGGAGAGGCAGAAAATAAATGGCACTTCAGTGAAGGTTGAGTTAAAGATATCTGATGTATGATCCAGTTCCTGAGCTTAACAGTCATTAAATGCTAAGAGAGCATATTTTAATTGCTTTAGTGACAGCCATTAACTCAAAACCCTCTGAGTATTAGAGAGGATGTGTGTGAGTTAGCTTGACTGAGTCCTTCCATGGTGTACACATGTTTTAAATCACATTGTGAATGGCAAACAACTCCCTACCTTGAGGAAAGTCAATGCATTTTAAACCATGGGCATGCCCACCACATAGAGGACACAGCCTAGGGACATAGCTCCGTTCATACCCTGGAAACAGAGAGCAAGTCAGGAAGTAGTGAAGGATAATAAGTCCTGAAGGATACACCCCTCACTGACCTACTTGCTTCAGTTCAAGCTTGCCTCGAAATTTTCCAGAACCTTCCAAGATAGTGCCATAACCAGGACCAAGCATTCCATCATCACTTTTACACCCACATGATAATAGTGTTTGTTTCTTAAAGGAGATTGACCCAGGTGTTTCTTCTGCAAGGAGAGGTGGTGTATGTGTGTGTGTCTATGTGTAATGAGTGTATGTGTGTGTATGCGAGTGTGACTGCATATGTGTATATGAATGTGAGTATGTGTGCATGAGTTTATGTGTGTGTGCATGTGTGAGTATTGTATGTGCATGTGTGTGTGAGTGTGCATGTGTGTGAGTGTGAATATGTGTGTGAGTGCATATGATTATGAGTATGTATGCATGCATGTGTGTATATGAGTGTGAATGCGTGTATGGGTGTGAGTATTGTATGTGCATGTGTGAGTGCATATGAGTGTGAGTATGTGTGTGTATGAGTGTATGTAGGTGTGCGAGTGTGAGTATGTATGTGTGCGTGTGTGTGTATGAGTGTGTATGGGTGTGAGTATTATATGTGCATGTGTGTGAGATTGTGCATGTGTATGAGTGTGAATATGTGTGTGTATGAGTGGTTGTATGTGTGTGAGTAAGTATGTGTGCATGTGTGTGAGTATGTATGTGTGCATGTGTGTGTATATGAGTGTGTATATGTGTGTGCATGCATGTGTATGTGTGTATATGAATGTGTGTATGAGTGTGAGTATTATATGTGCTTGTGTGTGAGTGTGCATATGTGTGTATGTGTGTGCATGTGTGTGCATGAGTGTATGTGTGTGCATGCATGTGTATGTGTGCATGTGTGAATGTGTGTATGAGTGTGAGTATTGCATATGCATGTGTATGAGTGTGTATGTTGTGTGCATGTGTATATGAGTATGAGTGTGTGTATGTTCATGTATGTGTTTGTGTATTGGTGTGTGCACATGTGTATGTATGCATGTAGAGGCCAGAGGTCTGTTGCCCTCATCAGTTCTTTGTCTTATATTTTGAGACAGGGTCTCTCACTGGACCTGGAACTAGATTTGGCTGAAGCCCTGGGCTGCAACTCTACCAGAGTCCCCTTTCTCACTCCCCAGTGGGATCCCAGGCACTACACCTCTCTTTTACAAGGGTGCTGGGGACTGAACTGAAGTTACAGATGGTTGTGGGCTGCCATGCGGGTGTTGGGAATTGAACCCAGGTTCTCTGAGAACATATCCGGTGCTCTTAACCACTGAGCCACCTCTCTATCACCTTAGATGGCATGGAAAGTCACAGGCCATGTTGCATTGATTTTGACTCTGTGAGAACATCGCATTAAGATGCTGTTTGTTGGGAACGCAGTGGTGGATACCAAAATCCCACCTTAGAAGCTAGGACCTCGTTGGCACCTCTATCACCATTGTGTGATCCAAGTTGTCTTGACCTTGAGGTGGCCAGGCTGGCCACTGCTTTCCAGGTGACAACCCACGGTAGGTTTCACCGCCGTCCACACCCAGCATGCCACACATTTTACACCCTCTTTCAGTCTCTGTCGAGTCCATTGGGAGTCATAGCCCGAATTTAGGACCCGGTGGCTTGTGGTCAATTAGGAGTCTAGCCAACGGGAGCCAACTGTTTACAGTCCCTGCCTTGATTGGCAGGTCCACCCTCCCAGGTTGCCTTGAATCTTGCCCGAGTTTTGAAAGCAGCTTAGAAACACCTGAAGCTCTGCCAAATGCAGCTTCCGCTGTTTACTGTTTGTCATGTGGCCTTGCAAATCCTCCGAGATGGACAAAAAACAGATTGGAGGTCCTTTCCCTACTGAATACACACCTTAAGAAAGAGTCTGCATTTGAGTGAGTGAGTCTTTCTTCCTTTAAAAAATTTATTACATTTATGTGTGTGTGCACATGTGCATATGTGCGTGTGTGTGTGTGTGTATGAGTGCTCATGTGTGTACATGTGTGTGCATGCATGTGTGCATGTGTGTGTGCATGTGCTCGAGAGTGTGTGCATGTGTGTGCATGTGTGTGCATGTATCGCGAACGTGCACACACACACACACACACACACACACACACACGTGCAAGCATGCATGGGTACCCACGTGCTGAAGGCACTCGGATAGAGATCATAAGACAACATGCAGGAGTAAAATTCTCTCCTTCCACCAAGTAGATCCCAGGGATTGAAACCAGGTTGTCAGCCTTGTCAGCAAGTGCCTGCTCAGCCGTCTTGCCAGTCCTTGGCTTTTTAAACATCTGCAAGCCTCATTAGGTCATCTGTAAACTACCGCAAGTGACAGCACTCAGGCTGGAGAGGTGTCAAATTTGTCACCAAATGGCTGCTAGAAGAGCCCTATGCCTTTCAGTGCTCCAAGTGGCACGTGGATGTTTGAGGCCAGAAACAGGCAGAAGTGGAGAGCCATCTGGGCATGGAGAGATACCCAAAAGTTTGCCTGTCCTCTGTCCCCTCTACCCAGGTGTGACAGCTACAGATATATTCAGACACGATCCAATGCCTCCACCCACCAGCCACACTGGGACCACTACCTTTGCCTAATGCCCTGGACATTGTAAGGGCTCAATAAACTCTCCCTCATGTTAATATTGCTGTTATAACAGAGTCACACATTTACTGGACATAAAATGTTCAATTGCTCAATTAACGTAACTCTTCTGGCATTTTAATTGTCTGCGGAGGGGTCCGGTTTCTCTTTCTACCCACAGGCCCTGTGTGTCACATGCTCCATTTAACCTCGGACGCAAACTTCTTCATATTAAGAACCTTCGAATTGGTCAAGTATCAAAACGCCGATGAAATGAAATTTGGCCATCTTTATTACCCCATAACTCCTCACTTTCTCCTCTTTCTCCCCATTACAGTCTCACACTGAATGGGTTGCAGCAGATCCCCCCCCCCCTTTTTTAAGACCCTCATTTTACACCAGGGTGTTTTTGCACAGAGCCCCAGGAAAGACAGCAGAAAACATGAAGCCATTCATTGGTGGGCACGTTGGGGTTTGTACCCCAGGGGAATCACTTGGAAAATGATGCAATTATCTGATCTGTATCCATCCCACATTGTCTAACATAGGCACAATGCACACACTGTCCCCTGCTTTCTATATTGAGTCCCTGCAGCCAGCCTCAGGAAATCTGAGAGCCCCGTGCACCTGGCTAAATGCTCTCCCTGTCTCTCTCTAAATAATCCGAGTCTCCAGGTTTTCGAGGATCAACCTGGAATGACTTACAGTCTCCAGAACGTTTTTAAGTAGGGAAATAAATTAGAGCAGTAATAATCATGACAATTATACAATAAATGTCCACCATTGTGAGTTTCCCGGTGGACTTAATAACGTTATTTTGGTGGTGGGGGGATATGGAAATTCCACACACAAGGCAGCTGGTGACATCATCAACACCAGTGAGAGACGGGTTTCTAAACACCGGACGGACGGCACTGAGACACAGAGTGAGCGAGGTGGTACTGGGACATTCTGGTTATGTTTGCAAGGCTTGAGTAATTAAAATCAGCATTTGCGAAATAAGTCTAGGACTTCATGAACATTCTGGATTAGCAAGGCTTCTTTCTCCCGGCCTCCCTGCCTCCCCTCCTCTGCCTCACCTCTCTCTGGGTCTCTCTTTCTTCATCCTCGTCCTCTCTCCCTCCCCTCTCTCCTCTCCTCTCACTCAATCCAAGACAACCACAGCTGGCCAAACCATCTCCAAGACCCCACTTCTAATAATCCCATCTGTAGACTGAAGAAAAATAGGTCTGAATCTAGGAATGACAGCCGGTCCCCAAACAAGACCTTTCCAGGAGGGCTGTAGGCTACAAACATTAGCATGCTGGGATGAAGGCTTGGGTCTGGAATTCTTTCATTCGAGTCATATGTGGGTAAAGGAGGCAGCCATGACCCAGTTTCCAGTAAGGATGCCACTGGCCATTGGTGTCACATGGTGCTAAGCCTATTAATTCACCTGTGTGGCTCCACTCTTCCCCTGTTGGGAACAATTATTATACCCACTTTACAGTTACTGAAACTGAGGCCCAGTGGGCACAAGCATGTGCTTGAGGTCACCACAACTTTGATCAGAAGAAGGCATGCCCAGATCAGGTGACCACGGAACTTGAACTCTTAACCTTGATTCTATCACCAAGGCAACATAGGCAGAATGGGGGTGCTGTCCTGCCCTGAGAAGCATCCACATCTCTGCCCAGATCTGCAGTGATGAATGTCATACCATAGTCCTGGGGGTGCAGGACTCTAACTGTAGCTACTCTACTGGCTGAGATAGCAGGATTGAAAAATCCAAGACCTGGTGGGGCACTTGAGAGGCAGAGGCAGAGGCAGAAGGATCTCTGTGAGTTTTGAGCCAGCATGGTCTATATAGTGAGTTCCCATACAGCCAGGAATATAGGGTGAGACCCTCTCTCAGATAGACAGACAGACAGGCATAAAAGGATAAGGAAAGAAGGTCTAGATCTCTCTGGGCTACAGCATGAGTTTAAGGCAGGTGATCTGGTTGTCTCAAAATTAAAAAGTTAAAAAAAAAATCACAGGGAGTGGTTGGAGATGTCCTTTGGCAGTAGAGCACCTACCTAAAATCCTCAGACAGGGACTGGGGCCAAGTTCCAAGTTCCATCTGTTTGCCCCATACTGAAAAGCCAAACCACCCAACTAAACAAACAAACAAACACATGCTCACAGGCAGCCAACACATACTACACTCAGATTTGCCCCAAACAGACACGAAGTGCATTTCTGGTGTGGGTTTTCTCCTCACTGCCAGGCAGACAAGGTCTCTGTTCCTTTCCAGGTGTGATTGAGAGACCGTTGTATCAGTGAATCTCCAGCGTCCCTTCCACCATAGACCCAGCTCCTCCCCAGTCTCAGACCGAAGTGAGATAGTACTCAGTTTGAAAAGTGGGCTGATCGATACCCAAGCCAATCAAACCCCTGAGTGGGGTTCCACTTTCCTCAAACTCAGGGAAGAGGTGTTTTTCATGCCAAGAGCAGTCCACACACCTTCCTAGGCAGTAACAGCTGCCAGTTTCATTAAAACAAGACCCTTGACTGCCATCTCCTGGAGAACTGATGTAATAAATAGACCTAAATGTGAGAAAGCCAGGAAGGATGTGGGTGGTACCCCCACTTTTTTTATGGTGCCCTGCCTGGACAGCTGTGCAGGGTCACCCTGATAATTCTTTCATTGGGTTGTTGGAAAGATAATCTGGTCTTTCCCAACAGTAAATCCTCCCCAGCTCACATTGCACAGCGTACACCACGCAAGCTCTTCAGTGTCTCCCTGATTAAAACACGTCAGAGGCCGCTGTCTGTTGTGGCCAAGGGACAGTTGCTGAGAGACATCATAAGATTCAGTCCCACCTCGTCTCAGTCAACTGCAGTCCATTCCTTAGTAAGCACTCATCCCCTCTCCCTCCGTGCTTCCGCACAGCCCTCCTGACCGCTCAACCTTTTTCTTGTCCCCTGGCTAGGAGAAGGGACAGAGCTCTTTCTGAGTCAGCTCCCCAAACGCTCTCAGCCTTTCTCAGATACTCTGAGCTTCTGAGACTCCTTGGGAAGTCTTATAAAATGTTTACTGTTGCTTGATAAGCTGTGTCCCCTGATAGAAAGTTATAGAATGAGTAAGGGATAGGATGTCTGGTGTCCAGGCTAGACTATTACTTTGCTATTTACTTTTGGCTATTTTTTTTTGGTATTTATTATTTGTTATTTACTGTGTGACTTGGGCAAACAACATGACTGTGCTGTGCTTAAATTGCTTCACAGATGAGAGGCTGACTTTTTTTTTAAACAGGTCACTCACTGCTAGCTGTCTATCTAATGACTGTCTTTCCTTCCTTTTCCTGCTCTTCTGGGAACACAGACTCCACCACTGTGCTACATTCTCAGCTCATTAGGACCCTAAACCTCACAAATGGATTGATGCCTCTCCTTTTAGATAGAGGCTCACGATGCAGCACAGGCTGGCCTCAAACACACAATGCTTCTATCTCAGTCACCCAAGAGCTGGGGTTACAGGTGTGTACCCTGTATCCAGTGTGGTGGTGGTGGTGGTGGTGGTGGTGGTGGTGGGGACGAGTGGCTATGAACTTGGAGGTTTAAGGTCAACCTTTGACGTCATTTCTCAGGATGTTTCGAGACAGGCTCTCTCCTTGGACCCCAGAGCTCTCTGATGAGGCTGGGATGTCCAGGGAGCCCCAGGGATCCATCATCTGTCTCCTCCGCCCAGTGCAGGGATTGCGAGCCTGAGCCACCATCTCTGGCTTTTCCCAGGGATTTGGAGGCTGGGGCTCTGGCCCTTCCTTTTGCATAGCAAGCATTGTTATTGATGCTGTCCACTCCCCAGCCTTTCCGGTTTACTTATAAAATGGCCATTTATAGAAGCAGCTAGGGCTCTGGTCCTGTTTACTTCTGCATGGTAGGCATCACCCGATGTCACATGCGTCCTAGCTTCCGTAGGGGGCACGGTTGCGGCACTTGAGAAATGTCTTGAGCTCCACAGCTGTTGCATCTCCAAAAACAAATGCCTCTAAAATGAGATGAGATTCTAAGGGCAGCTGGAGGAGGTGGGGCGCTGGCAGGCTGGGCTTCCTCTGGAGGTCCTCCTGTCAGTCACAAGATTGTCTCTAAACACCATGTCTTCCTTGCCTTCCTTGCAAAATCAGGGCATGCTGTTTCCCAGCTTCTCCTCTGAGGGTTCCATTCCTCCCAACTCTGTCCCTGGCTCAGGACTTCTGGAGCCATCTCTGTCCTCAGGAGATCTGTAGCTCATTGACATGGCCCTGGAACACAGAGTCCAGGCCTGGGTTGTTACTGGCTAGGAAAGAGTTGTTTTTGGAGCAGTTTGTGCTGGGGGCTGGCAGGGCAAGGAGTCAGCTCCAAATGCCAGTCTGAAGGTCGGCAATGCAAGTCCAGGGCTTGGTTTGTAGCCTGCAGAGGACCTGTGACTTTGCAGGGGGTGGGGGTGGGGTTCACTTCTCCAAATCTGTCCATACTTCCAGTCTTCAAATGTCTCTAAATGTTCGTGGGGACAGGAAATGTCTTAGAATATGAATTTTACCCAGCAATTCTGAATCTCTGCCCTTTGAAACCTATCATTTAGCTGAAGTGCACAAGGGCCCTTCCACTCGGGGCACCGAGTTCTGTATCTGTAGAATGGGAATGGAAGATGGATCCTAAAGGTTTTGGAGAGGGCTCAGTCAGCTAAGTGTTTGCCATGAAATATGAGGACCTGAGTTTAGTTGACAGAAACCATAAGAAAGAAAGAATCTAGGAACAGAGGGAGGAAAGGAGAGAAACAAGAAAAGGAGGAGGAAGAGGAGGAGGAAAAGGAAGAAGAAAAAGGAGGAGGAAGAGGAGAAGGAGGAGGAGGAGGAGGAGGAGGAGGAGGAGGAGGAGAAGAAGAAGAAGAAGAAGAAGAAGAAGAAGAAGAAGAAGAAGAAGAAGAAGAAGAAGAAGAAGAAGAAGAAGAAGAAGTGATCTAAGAGTGATGGTATGCATCTTAACCTCAGCCTCCCATTGCTGGGTTCCTGGGGCCTACTGGTCAACCAGCCTAGCCAACTCAGTGTGCTCCGGGTCAGGAAGAGACCTTGTCTCAAAACACAAAAAGCAAGTTGAATGACACCTGAAATTGACCTCTGGCTTCCACATATACATGCACACACATGTATGCATGCTCTCACACATGTGCACAGACATATGCACACTCTCACACACATGTACACATCTATGTGCAGTATAACACATGTGCAGTTGCATGTTTGTACACACATGTGTATGGACACACACACTCTCACACATGCAAACCCACATGGAGGCATACTCTCACGCATGTGAACTTTCCTGTACATGTGCACACATGAGCACATGCATGCATACATACACACAAGTCTAAGTTGAGCATGATGGCTCACATATGTAATTCCAGCTCCTATAAGGTTTATACAGGAGGATTGTGAATTCAAGGCCAGCCTGGTGAAATCCTGTGTTGAAAGACCAAACCAGACAAATGAAAGAGGATTTTTCTTTGGAGCTGGCATCAAGGATTCAAGGAGATAATGCTTTGATAATGTCAAGTTGTGTGTCTGGACTGTGGAGCACACTCTATAAGTCTGACTCATTATTGTAAGACCATCAATAAAAAAGAGGCTTTGGGGCAGAGGAGATCATTCATAAGTCAAGAAAGTTTCGTTCTCTCTTACTCTAGAGCAGTGGTTCTCAATCTTCCTAACACTGTGGCCCTTTAACTCAGCTCCATATGTTGTGGTCATCCCCAACCATAAAGTTATTTTCGTTGCTACTTTATAACTATAATTTGGCTACTGTTACAAATTGTAATTAAGTATCTGTGTTTTCTGATGGTTTTAGACAACCCCTGTAAAAGGAGTTGGGACCCACAGGTTGAGAACCACTGCTCTCTCATATTCTAGTAGGCCAATTCCATTAGAACCCTTTCTCTAGGGAAGGCACAGCCCAGCAGCACATTCCTGGGGAGGAATCCCCAGGACATAGGGAAAGCTCCATCCCTGATCCCAGGAATGGCACTCAGGATGGCTGAGCCTCTCGTCTCAGTCACAGCCAAACATGTCACAGAGAACCATGTCACACCTCCAGAGAAAAAAGCGAGGCTTCTCTCTGGCCTGGCAATGACCTGGGCCTCTGGTTTGAAACCACTATGGCATTCTTAAAACATCCCCCTGAAGTTCTCAAGAGTCTGTGCCTCCAGCCTATAGCCCAGCATCCAAGTTTGCTGATTTAGTCTTGTCCTTGAAGGCTACAGTGGCCAGGTTGTTGAGGATCAATCAGGGACTGCAGGTACAACATTGAAATGAATAATATTTGGGGTGTGTTTATAGATGCATGTGTGCACATATGCATTTGCATGTGGAGGCCAGAGGTGAAAGTCATGTGTCCACCACCATCATTCTCTACCTTAATTTTTGAGAAAGGGTCTCTCACTGAACCCAGAGCTTACAGGTTAGGCTAGGGTGGTTTATGAACCTCAGGGATGAACCTGTCTCTGCCTCCTTAGGTGCACACTACCCAGATGATATATTTTCTTTTTTTCTTTCCCTTGTTCCAGTCAACCCCGCTTGCTTCCACTGGCTCCGCTCACTCCGGCCAGCCCCACTGGCTCCCAGCCACCCCGTAAGGCCCCCGCTTGTTCCAACTGGCCCCGCTTGCTCCGGCCATCCCTGTTCGGCTCCGCTCGCTCCGGACAGCCTCGCTCGCTCCGGTTGGTCTCTCTGGTCCAAGGATTCATGTGGTTGCTGGGATTTGAACTCATCACCTTCGGAAGAGCAGTCGGGTGCTCTAACCGGCTGAGCCATCTCACCAGCCCCATATTTTCTTTTTTATATGGGAGTCACGGAGGTTTGAACTCACACTTGCATGGCAAACACTCTTACTCAGCCATCTCTCCCAGCCCTAAGACAAATAATATTTTAATGTAATACATTTAATAAATCAAAACTGATGTCAGAGAAAAGGATAGAAGAATATCCCCCATCCTTCCCTCCCTTTTTTCCCCTTCCTTCTCTCCTATGCTCTCTCTCTTCTTTCCTTTCTTCCTTTGGTGGCTTGGGAGCCCAGGAAATTGAACTCAGAGTACAATATTGAATGCTGTACCACAGAACCATGCCCCTCAAACCCAAGTACAAACATTTTTTTGTTTTTTGTTTTTTTCGAGACAGGGTTTCTCTGTATAGCCCTGGCTGTCCTAGAACTCACTTTGTAGACCAGGCTGGCCTTGAACTCAGAAATCCACCTGCCTCTGCCTCCCAAGTGCTGGGATTAAAGGCGTGTGCCACCACCACCCGGCAAGTACAAACATTTTAAACAGCCAATTCCTCCGGCATCCAGGCATCCAGCCTCATCTACTTTGCAGCCCACAGCAAAACCAAGAGGTATGCCATCAAATGCTGTGCTCATTCTCTGAACCTCATGCTCATGAAAACCCTTTAAGAAACACAACCACGGAGGTGCCCCGGCCTCACCAGGCACCCTTCCTGGATGTGAGCTGGGGTGAGCCCTCAGGCCATTGCAAGGTCCTTCCAACTTCCCTTCCCGGCTACAAGCTCCATCCACTTTCACCCTTAATCAATAAAATAAGAGTAATAGTTCTTTGGTCCAAGGTTTTCTTTTTTCTCTTCTACTTTGTGACCTTGGCAGAGCCACAGCCTTTTAAAGTTGACAGATGGGCTTCCTCAAATACCTGAGATTTCAGGACCAGGTAGTAAAGAGCTTGGGACAAGTGGGAGGAGCCAGTTCAAGGCCACTATCCGGGACGCCCTCCACACCAGGCTCAGGACTCTGAGCTCACCAAGAATGCCGAGCCTTTCCCTTTGATTTCCTTCTCTTTTTAAAGAGACGGAGGCATCCTGGGAAATGAGGTGCTGAATGTCTGCTGCCTTCGACTCTAGCTCTCCCCCCCCCAAAGCCAGAGGACTGAACAGCAGGCAGACGTGGAATTCCTTTTTTTTTTTTTTTCTTCTTCTTCTTCTTCTTTTTTGAAATTGATCGATTCTATCTGGGAGCTTCAAATCGAAACCAGGAGAGGGGCTTTGAAATGTCAAAGAAAAGTTACAAAAGACAAAAAGGGAGCAAGCAGGCTGAAGAGGAGGGGAGGGAGGGAGGGAGGCAGGGAGGGAGGGAGGCTGTAACAGTAAAGTGAGGGGTCCCTGCACTTCTCTTGCAAAGTCTCCCCACTTTCCAGCTTTCAAGGTGCTGGGGAATCCTTGCACCTTTTTAAAAATAGAAAGCTAGGGTCCATCTTTGGAGACCAGTGAACCTTCATACTGGGTTTCAGCAAGCCTCAGGAGCAGGAACAAACCTGGGTTTTTAGCACAGCTGGGTAAAGTCTTTGCAAAACTGCTGGGCCATTTACACTGGTACCTTATCATTCACAGTGTAAAATCTTTTTTTCAATTAAAATGGTTTATAGGTGTTTTGCCTGCATATGTGTGTGTGTATCCTATACAGGCTTGGTGCTAGTGGATGCCAGAAGAGGGCACTGGATCCCTGGAACTGGAGTTACAGGTAGTTGTGAGCTGCCATCTGAGTGCTTGGAACTGAAGCCAGATCCTGCAAGAGCAACAAGTGCTCTTAACCACTGAACCACTGAACCATCTCTCTAGCCCCCACAATGATTTTGCTGAGTTGTTTCCCAGCATTATCTGGTTTAGAATTTTTAAAGTGGGAGAGAGAAGG
This sequence comes from Mus minutoides, assembly GCA_902729485.2. Classification (NCBI taxonomy): domain Eukaryota; kingdom Metazoa; phylum Chordata; class Mammalia; order Rodentia; family Muridae; genus Mus; species Mus minutoides. The sequence goes on from LR749484.1 coordinate 1,381,593, forward strand.
AGACAGACAGACAGACAGACAGACAGACAGAGACAGAGATACAGACAGAGACAGAGAGAGATACAGAGAGAGAAACAGAGAGAGATATATAGAGAGAGACAGAGAGAAAAAATAAGAGGCAGAAGGATTACTATGAGTTGGAAACCAGCCTGGGCTCCACAATGAATTCAAGGCCAGCCTGGGCTACACAGCAAAACCTTGTCTAAAAACAAACCATGGGGGCTGGTGAGATGGCTCAGCGGGTAAGAGCACCCGACTGCTCTTCCAAAGGTGATAAGTTCAAATCCCAGCAACCACATGGTGGCTCACAACCATCCGTAACGAGATCTGGCTCCCTCTTCTGGAGTGTCTGAAGACAGCTACAGTGTACTCACATATAATAAATAAAATAAATCTTTAAAAAAACAAACCATGATCTAGAGTAGCATAGCCCCCTACAAGGCTGCTAGTTGGGAACTGAAGCTCTCCCAGGACCCCCTCATCCAGACCTAGCAAAGTGCCACCTCCTGCCCTGTCTTCTGGTTTTCAGATCTGCTCTAGGGAAAATCCTCATGGCCTTTAGGACAATGGTCTGACTAGGGTGACTCAGAACTCATCATGCATGAGGATAAACAGCCAGGAAGTGCAAGTTCTGGGAACGTCTCTTCCTCCTCTGGGAACCAAAGCTGCCTGCTTGGTGATAAGAAGTCCTGGGGCCTGGTGGGAGAAGTGGAGATTTGCAAGGCAGGCTGAGCTTAGCTTTCTCCTGCTCCAGTGGGTGCTGAGGAGAGAAAAAGGTGTGAACTGGGATCTTCGGTGACATTGCCCCAGGAGGCCCTGTGACCTCTTTCAACCATGCTGCCAAGTGATGGCCTGGTGGACTGTGGCAGCTCACACAATTCCACTTGTTGTGCCTTGGAACCCCAACTGTCACAGAGAGCCACTCCAAGAGTCTCCTGCTTCCTGGATCCGAGTGGCCAAAGAGCCCTTGGATGCTTGGGGTGGTTTCACAGCTTATCCAAAACACAAAGGCATCACCAGCTGCCAATCTCCTGGGAGACCTGCTGAGGGGGAAACCTCTGACATCACGAGAGAAACTAAGCTCTCTTGTAAGAACCCACTGGATCTCTCACTTGGCTGAGGGTCCCCCTGCTCTCTAAGAAGGCTAGTGAGGGTCCCATGAGAGATGAAAGGGACAGTAATGGATTTGAGGAGCTTCTGGGAACAAGAGAAGGCCAGCTGGGCACTGGGAGGGTGAGAGATACCCATGGGATAGAACTCAGTTGTTATGGAAACCAGGATAGTTTCATCCTAGGGAGAACAGGGAGGTTCTCTGAGGATCAGGCCTCTAGAACAGCCCCACATACAGGGGAAGCTGCCGTTTGTGACCTGCACTTGAAGCTTCTGGCTGTGACTCTACCTGGACACACACTCCTGATGGAAATTCTGTTGTCTATGCAGTTCCTCCCAGCATCGGGTGACAGTCTCAGCAGAATGGACAGCCTGACTTGGAGAGCTCCACATCCATCTTTTTGTGCAGGTTACAGGGTCCTGGAAGCCTCACCACACTTCTTTTTTTTTTTTTAAGATTTATTTATTTATTTTATGTATATGAGTACACTACAGCCGTATAGATGGTTGTGAGCCTTCATGTGGCTGCTGGGAATTGAATTTAGGACCGATGCTCCATCAGCCCCTGCTCCGGCCCAAAGATTTATTTATTATTATATATAGGTACACTGTAGCTGGCTTCAGACACACCAGAAGAGGGCATCAGATCTCACTACGGGTGGTTGTGAGCCACCATGTGGTTGCTGGGATTTGAACTCAGGACCCTTGGAAGAGCAGTCAGTGCTCTTACCAGCTGAGACATCTCGCCAGCCCCACACCACACTTCTTGATGCCCTGTGATGTCTGCCTCAGTTTCCCCATACTTGTTCCTTTCTTGGTTTGGGTTGTCAACACTAAAATAGCAGGGCTACTGTTTCATGAAAGCTTCTTGGCTATGCAAACCACACTCCAGATTCACATCAGCCCTGTAAAGTTTTCCCATGCCCACCTAACAGAGAACGAACCAGGTTCAGAGAAGTGAGACTTCTCGGACATCATTGGCTCATTAACATGGGAAGCCGAGGAGGGTTGGAGAGGTGGCTCAGCGGTTAAGAGCACTGATTGCTCTTCCAGAGGTCCTGAGTTCAATTCCCAGCCACCACAGAGTGGCTCACAACCATCTGTAATAAGATCTGTAATGGGATTCTATGCCCTCTTCTGGTGTGTCTGAAGACAGCAACAGTGTTCTCACATAAAACAAATAAACAAATAAATGTTAAAAAAAAAAGGGGGGGGAAGCTGAGATCTGGTTCTGTATCTGTCCAGACCAGATCCTTGCTGTTCATTTGGCACCCGTGAGAGAAAGCAAAAGGATTCTTAGAACCCACTCCCACCATCATACAGAAGAAGATATCTTATGTGGACATAGGTGTGTGTGTGTGTGTGTGTGTGTGTGTGTGTGTGTGTGTGTGTATGTGTGTAGAAATATGTGGAGGGCAGAGGTCAACCTTGAATGCAGTTCTTCACGTCCATCCACTTGTTTTCTTGAGACAGAGTCTCACTGACCTGGAATCCACTAGGTAGGCCATCCTGGCTGTCCACGGATTTCCCAGGGAATGCTCCTGTCTCTGCCTCCCGAGCTCTGGGATTGCCAATGGACACCACTTACAGTTCTTCAAGTAGGCGCTGAGCATCGAATCCAAGTCTTCATGCTTGCACACAAAAAGGCTTACCCACCGCACCATCGATAAATCTTTATTGAGCCATTTTCTTTTTCTCCTCGGAGCCTCCTAACCAAGAGGAGGCAGTGCTGGCTCGCAGTCACATGCAGCCTACCCCAGAGATCACCCCAAAGCACAGAATGCCCAAATGAGAGAGCCAGGCAGGAAACAAGGAGAGCTAGGAAAGGCTCAGGTAGGGGTGTCAGCCCTCGTTTGAGAAGCGAGGGCAAGTTCGCTAGTAGACTTCATGCCCAAATGGCCTCTGAAGAATTTGCCGTTAGATTCAGGGCTTTTCCTTGATGCTCCTCTCCTCGATGAGTTAGTGTGTCCAGCCTCCATTGCTACCATCAAAGAGCCACAAAAGGAATGTCTTCACGTATTCCCCCAGGGAAAGACCCTTGGCTAGCTGGAACCCCCTCATCTAAAAAATTACACAGTCTCCCTACCATCAGTGTCTTAATCAGGGTTTCTATTCCTGCACAAACATCATGACCAAGAAGCAAGTTGGGGAGGAAAAGGTTTATTCAGCTTACACTTCCATACTGCTGTTCATCACCAAAGGAAGTCAGGACTGGAACTCAAGCAGGTCAGGAAGCAGAAGCTGATGCAGAGGCCATGGAGGGATGTTCTTTACTGGCTTGCTTCCCCTGGCTTGCTCAGCCTGCTCTCTTATAGAACCCAAGACTGCCAGCCCAGAGATGGTCCCACCCACAAGGGGCCTTTCCCCCTTGATCACTAATTGAGAAAATACCCCACAACTGGGTCTCATGGAGGTACTTCCCCAACTGCACCTCCGTTTGTTCTCTGTGATAACCACAGCCTGTGTCAAGGTGACACATAAAACCAACCAGTACAATCAGCTTCTCCAAAATGTCTGTGGGAGACAGAGTGACAAGCTGGTCCCCAGGTGGGACAGTTCTGTGATGTAACCGTAGTTCCACTGTGGACCAAGTCCAGACAGGCCTTTGCCCCAGACCTACCCTGAGGCAGCTCTTTTTTGGACTTCCTCTATCATGTACAACTCTTTGGTTTCCCCAGAGAACACTTAAAAAAAAACACACAAATCCCTATGCTTGAGAGGGTAGCCAAACCAGGGAAGGACAGGACTGACCGGCTTCTTCCTGTGTCCCTCCCTGGGTTTGGAGATATATCCTGGGTTTCAGCAAGGGAGTTTGATAGGCTGGAAACAGGAGGGTCTTCTACCAAATTGCCACTTCTGCCTCTCTCTTGAGCCTCCTAGAAAGAGACCAAAGAATGAACCAGATTGTCTCAGGCCCATTCTGAATACTGGAGTCCTTGGGTCAAGAGCACAAACCAACGTCCCTGCGTGAAGTCTGAGTTCTCCAGTTAGGGAATTCCAGTTAGCAAGGCATCAGATGAACACACACTAGAATCTAGCAGTGGCCAATGGGACCTCCCCTTTAGCTGAAGACAGGGGAGGATTTAAAGTCTGGGACATAGTGAAGTCAGAAGCGATTGAGATGGAGACCCTCGCAGCTTAAGGTATTCTTTTCATCTTTTAGGGACCTCGACTCAGGTAAAGTCATGTCGTTGGTTTGGAAGCCGAAAAGAATTTCGTTCAGGGCAAGGCAGTAAGGAGCAGATTGGGGGTCACGAGTTTGGGAGTCTCAAAGAAGTCTTACAGTTGTTGCAATGTTTAGCCTATATGCCATTTTGGTAGCTCTCGAGTTACATATCAAAGATCTGCTAAGAGACATTCTTTTTCCTTTCTGTCTCCCTGATCTATTTTGATTACTTGTAATTTTGTGTGTAATTACTTTTAAGTATGTGGTAGAGGAAGGGTATATGTGTATGAATGTAATGTCTCCAGAGGCCAGAAGAGGGCGTCAGATTCCCCCTGGAGCTGAAGTTACAGGCGCTAGTGAACCATCCGGTGTCAGTGCTGGGAATCCAGCTTGAGTCGTCTTCTTCTTCTTTTTTTTTTTTTTTTTTTTTTTTGAGACAGGGTTTCTCTGTGTAGTCCTGGCTGTCCTGGAACTCACTCTGTAGACCAGGCTGGCCTCGAACTCAGAAATCCGCCGTCTGCCTCTGCCTCCCGAGTGCTGGGATTAAAGGCGTGCGCCACCACGCCCGGCTCTTTTTTTTTTTTTTTTTTTTTTTTTTGTAAGAGCAGGAGGCTTCTTTACCTGTTGAGTCTGGCTCTCCACCCTCTTCTCCCTCTCGGTAAGATGACTGCGTGTCTCCAGGGGTGCCTTGATTGGAACTGCTACCTTGAGAAGTAAAACTGGGAGCCGCTAGGGTTCCTCACTGGGTTTAGGAAGTGTCTTTGACTGTCCCTGGGGCTTCTGGCGAGATCCTTGGACAACTAAATTTACAGTTGGAAAGAAAACGACTTCAGTAGTGACCACCTCAGGGTGCCCAACCAAGGGTGGGCATTTTATGCTTCAGAGCTGCATCCATAAAATAGATGAATCGGGGTGTGTGTGCAGACTCCAGGCCATTTGGGCATAAGGCTCCGGATAACCAAAACTTGCCTCTCTGAAGGGATGGGCCAGGAGAGTCAGGACAAAATCCTCCTGTGTGGGACCAGGAGTGGCCCCGCCCCAGGACGGCTGGACCGGCGATCCTCACAGCCCCGCGGTGTGCATATCCTGTCCACACTTCCTGACACAGTTAGCTTCTTCAACCATAGTCGGCTGTTTCTGCCAGATTCCTCCGGGAATGAATTCTGCAAGCGACTGGGCCCCTGTGTACAGAGCACCGGTCCATCTATTGGCTCAGCCCAGCCACCACCTTCAGTACAAACACAGTCTTCTGCGTAGTGCAGAGGACCCTGTAGGAATAACTGCGGGTTGGGCATAAACTCAGGAAATCCACCTCCTCCTCCTTCTCCCTTGCTGGGGCCCGAAACTTCCCAGCAAAAACATGAGGAAGTAAGTTTGGACGGAAATCATATTTTTTCCCCCTCCAGTTGTGCCCAAAGTTGCAACTGCTCCAGTACCAGTAAGCCTTCCCTGCCTCCCTTCCCAGACAGGTGGGCAATGTGAGGTAGCCTAGAATTTGCTCCTGGAAAGCAGCATGTAATTCTGTGTGCGTCCACACCTCTGCCAGCATCCACACCTCTGCCTTCCCACATTAGTGTGTATCTCTTCATCTAGCCATCTGTTTCAGGTTTTGTGTTTTTTTGTTGTTTTTGTTTGTTTTTTCCTGTTTTTATTACTGTTGCATGTGTGCTTAATGTGTGTGTGCACTGTCAGCTCTCTCCAACCACTTTTACACTGGATCAGAGATCCAAGTGAGTTCACTGGGCTTACAGAGCAAACACCTCTACCCACTGAATCATCTTGTCAGCCCTCTCTGGTCCATTTTCGGTAAGAAGCCTGACTTTAAAAACAAATTATTTATTTTATGTACATGAGTACACTGTTGCTGTCTTCGGACACACCAGAAGAGGGCGTCAGATCCCATTACAGATGGTTGTGAGCCATCATGTGGTTGCTGGGAATTGAACTCAGGTCCTCTGGAAGAGCAGTCTTAACTGCTGAGCCATCTCTCCAGCCCAAGAAGTCTGACTTTTATCAGTTCAACTAAGATGTCTACACCCCCGAAAGAGCTTTGAATGTCTGGTCCAGCGGGCTAATGATTCCCAAGGTCTTGCCTTTTGAAGGTCAGCTCACAGGTGCGTGTCCATGTCCCTCAGGTCAGTCAGTGGACAGATGGATAATGAAATGTGGTAGACACAGGATGGAATAGTCTTTAGCTGTAATGAAGAATGGAGTTGTGTTGTTTTCAGGGGAAAAAAAGAATGCAACCAAAGATAATCACTTGGGCTGGAGAGATGGCTCAGGAGTGGCATCTGGTGGGGAGAGGCCATGGATGGAAGGGAAACATACCTAATATGGACTATGTACTATATTCTTGCATGAAACCCTTTTTATGAATCCTGGTGCTAGTTAGAATTAATATAACTAGTTCCTGCCAGTTAAAAAATTAAGATTTTTTAATAGAAAGAAAAAAGCATAAAAATTAAAAGCAAGCAAACACCATGTGGTAAGACTGTGGTTAGGGGTTCTGAGCTATAACAATGGGCATAGCCTTCACTGGGTTCAAACAGACCCATACATTGCAGCAAATTCCCATTAAGACTCCTAGTATAGTTGTACAAACCTTTCATCCTCACACTAAGGAGATAGAGGTAGGCAGGTGTCTGTGAGTTCAAGGCTAGCCTGACTACATAGTTTCAGGCCAGCCAGAGTTGTAAAGTGAGACCCTGTCTGGAAAGCAAAACCAAACCAAACAAGACCAAGCAAGAACTGTGGATGGTGGGGCAGGATGATTCAATGGGTGAAGGTGATGCCCAGAACCTTTGCTGGAGGGGGTGGGGACTGATTCTACACAGTTGTCCTCTGACTGCATGTGTGTACCATGCCATGTACATACACACAGAGAGAGAGAGGGAGAGAAAGAGAGAGAGAGAACATGAAGCCTGGTGCTTACCACACCCATCACTCTTCCTTTTATGCCTGAGGACTGGGTCAAACTTGGGCAAAGGTTGACTTGAGTGGAGTGTATTAAACTCTTTAAACTACTTGCTAGTCTAAACATGAGGGTGCACACCTTTTATCCCAGCATTCAGGAGGCAGAGGCAGATCGAGCTCTGTGAGTAGACCAGCCTGATCTATAGAGAGTGAGTTGTAGGTCAGCCAAGGCTATGTAGTGAGATCATTCATGTCTTTCAATACTCCACCTCCCCAAACTCACAACTACATACATGGCTAGCAGAGATCTTAGAATGGCCCCCACAAGTTTCAGGGGACCCCTTCATACAGCTGAAGCAGGCTTGGGAGAGGGTCACGAGAACAAATTTAAATGGTACCGAACTAGGCTGGGAACAGAGCGAGCAGGGGGAGGGAGAGAAACCCCGGAGCTTGGAAAATAATTATTTCCCAACCTGTGTTATTGTCCCTTAAAGCACATAAAGATGGAAAGTTAATTCTGACTGTTCCAAGAAGGGTATTTAAGGGTCTAACTTGAATGGCATTATCCACTTCTTTTTAAAACTTATTAAGAACATAAACAAAAACAAAATCTTACAATCCCCCCCTTCCCATGCAACCTCTGTATCCTTTATATATATAAAACCCTCAGTACAAAGATCCAAGCAACAATCCCAATCACAGCCTGCCCAGGGAGGTCACCCTCCAGGGCTTTGAAGTCCACATTTTTTTTTTTGAACCTTTTCAAACATCCCAAATAGCTGTGTACAGTTCCCTCTGGTTTGCCTCTCGTTAAATTCCTCAGATGCGGGAGCCAGAGGAAGCCTCATACAGGACCAAATTATCTGTGTTCCACATGCCTGCATTTTTTAATAATAAAAACACAATGAAACAAACCCCAAAGGCCGCAGTCTTCCTGGCCCGGCTTTTACTGCCTGATGGGAGTACATGCCTCGGCCTAGCTAGGAGGGAGCGAGACCCACCACCAGGGTTTTTAGCTTAGATGCGGCTAATCGACTGACTTGAGGCTGCTCCTCTGTCCTCCTCGCCCAGGGCTGGTATGGTGGGTCCAGCTTCTGCCTCGACTTACCCAGCTACTTCAGTGCTCCTGTCAGTCAATTCAACAAATAGATGGAGTTTTGTTTTATTCCTTATTGTATGTGTGTTTGTGGAGGCCAAGGGAGACATCAGGTGTCCTGCTCCACCATTATGTGCCTTCTTCCCTTGAGATAGGGGTCTTGCTCTCTCTTACTGAGCTAGAACTAGATTGGTGGACAGCAACCCCCCAGCAATCCTTCTATCACCGTCCCCTACAGTGGAACCTCACCCACTTTTGTTTTGTTTTGTTTATTGTTTTGTGTTTTTTTTTTTTCAGGACAGGGTTTCTCTGTGTAGCCCTGGCTGTCCTCGAACTCAGAAATCTGCTTGCCTCTGCCTCCCGAGTGCTGGGATTAAAGGTGTGCGCCACCAACTCTCCTGACTTTTAAAATGAGGGCTGGGATTCAAATAAGAATAAGTAGGGGCTGGAGAGATGGCTCAGCAGATAAAAGCACTGTCTGCTCTTCCAGAGGTCCTGAATTCAAATCCCAGCAACCATATGGTGGCTCACAACCATCTGTAATGGGATCTGATGCCCTCTTCTGGTGTGTCTGAAGACAGTTGCAGTGTACTCATATACATAAAATAAATAAATCTTTTTTAAAAAGAATAAGTAAATGAAATTTTATATTTTTAAACCTTATTCTATTTATGTGTACACATGCATGTCTGTGTGTGGAGGTACACGCGAGACACACACACACACACACACACACACACACACACACACACACACACGCATGTGCAGCTCAGTGCAGTACCTCAGGAGGCCAGCAGAGAGTGGCAGATCCCCTGGATTTGGATTGACAGGCAGTTGGGAGGTGCCCAGTGTGGGTGCTGGAAACCAAACTCTGGTCTTCCCCAAGAGCAATGCACAGTCTTAACCACTGAACCATCTCCAGCCGTGGTAAATAGTGTTTTGTTTTTCTTTTAATTAAAAAAAATTGTTTTTAAAATGACCATTCCAGGTGTTAGATATTATTACATTTTTCAAAGATTCTTCTCAGATTTTCTCCTCCCCTCCTGACCCCACGGCTCTCCCTAACCCCCTCGTAACCCCTCCTTCATGTCTCTTTTCTGTTTACCTGTTCCATCATCTTTTTGCCTCCCCTTCTTCCTCAGCACCTCATTTCCCCCTCTCTTGGTCTCCTTTATACTTTTAGCCATTACCTTTGTGCACGCGCGCATTCATGCACATGCACGCACATGCACGCACGCACGCACGCACGTTCACATTACAGGCTGGGATTCACATAGAACAGAGAACATTTGGTTTCTGTCTTTCTGAGCTTGGGTCACCTTGCTTTTTAGGTTATACTTCCCAGGTCCACCCATCTTCCTGTAAATTTCAGGGTTTCATTTTTTCTTTATAGATGAAGTACATATGTACCCTTTGAGTACATATGAACCACATGTTCATTTTCCACTCATCTACTGGTGAACATCTAAATGGTTCCATTTCCTGGCTGTTGTGAATAGAGCAGCCATGAGCCTCGCTGGGAGGATAGAGGGAGCTTGGGTGTAATAGGCCCTGGAGTGGTGACATAGTGATTTCTCAGCATCTTGAGACACCGCCATACTGATTTCAAGAGTGGCTGTGCTAGTTTGTAATCCCACCAGCTGTGAATAAAGTTCCCTCCCTCCTCACATCCTTGGAAGCACCTGTTGACAGATTCCTTGATAATAGCTATTCTGACTAGATGGTATCCTGATGTTATTTTAATTTGCATTTGCCTGAGGATTAAGAATGTCAAATGTGGGCTGGAGAGATGGCTCAAAGGTTAAAGGCATTGGCTGTGCTTCCAGAGGACCCAGAAAGCATATGGTGGCTCATAAACTATCTATAATGAGGTC